>JANAVB010024848.1:0-50000 GCA_029216955.1 Iris pallida
CAGGTTAATTACAAAAAAAAGACATTGTTTCTATACTTGCGGGTCAATCTCTCACAATAGTTATTTTTATCATAAAACCTCATGCTAATGACTTCCCATCTAAAATATTAAAACAAGACCAAAATATAGAAAAATAACATAATAATCAAAACTCTCAATCCTAACGTTGTTCCCATTCACCACTTCTTTGTAAACAAATACCCATCAACCCCTCGTCATGCACCGCACCACCATATGGAGCTTTCGTTCGCCATATCACGCGTTGAGTTGTCATGCTCCTCTCTCTCAAATCCCTGTACCATCCCTCAGTCCCTTCTTCAGGTGGCAAGATGTGGTGAAGGTGTAGGCAAAGGCAGTAAAATGTGGCATGCCAGCCATTATTGTACCTTAGCCTCCCCCTTCCAACAAGCTCCTTATCTCTCTTTCTCTCTCTCTTCCTCACATATACACCAATTTAGCCTCCCCCTTGCTCCCTCCCATCCACTACTGTAGATAAGAAAAAGCTACATTGCGGCAGATTACTAATGCCATCCACATGAATGGATTCACATCTGATTGGTCTGGAGGAGTTTATGAAAGAAATTGGGTAGAGCATGATTACTGGCGATTGGGAATGGGCTGCACTCCTAGCTTTCTATTGAAGATTACTGGCGATTGGGAGGGAATGGAGGATTGTGATAGGAAGATATTTAAAGAAAGCAGAAGGTGGTGGTGGCAAGGAGTTGCAATGAAGGTAGAGGCAACAAATAGACACAAGGTTATAAATGGCGGTAGGCGGGTGCGCGGCGGAGAGAGTCCGCCTACCGCCTAGGCCGCCTAGGCGGTGCCTAGGCGCCACCTAGGCGATCGATACATTTTGAACATTTTTTTACTATTTTACCACTGTTTTTTGCATAATATGCATATTTTAAGGGTGTTCCATGCATAACTAAGTTGTAGAACGATGATTTATAAAGTTTTAGTTTTGTAAAAGTGAACCATAGGCCCATAATGTTTTAAAAACCTTTTTGGCCAAAATATTTTGTAAAGTATTTCTCCGCCTAGGCGCTCGCCTACGCTGTATGACCTCCGCCTATGCCGCCAACCTCCGTTGGCCGCCTACTCCACCGCCTACAGAAAAGCGGTGCGGAGAGGGACCGCCTACCGCCTAGGCGGCCTAGGCGGGCGCCATTTAGAACACTGAATAGACATGGCAACGGAGGAGTTGCCTATGGTGTCAAAGAGTTGTGTTATTGCGGCAGAATTTTGAAGATAACGGTAGTGGTAGTGAGCTATTGCAGCAACAGGTGGTGACAATGGCAATCGAGGTATCAATTGAGTTAGCCATCAATGGTGATGATGGTGGCATGTGAACCACGTAACCTGCAATATTTTTTATTTTAAAATTTTGATTCTTAATAATAGAAGGATATTTTGCACCAGATTTTAACATCTTTTAGAGGAAAAGCGAGAAAAGATAACAATAGAGGGATTACATGGCGAGTAGACAAGCCATGGGCATGGGTTTTCTGTAATTAACCAAACTACTCCCAACACCATCTCTCCATCACCAAAATATTTCTCTCACACGCATAAGCTTGATCATCTTCTCTTGCTTCCGCCTCTCTCACCTTGTTCTATGGAGTTCTACAATCTGAAGTATCGACACCCCAGTAATAATAGAAAAGGTCATTTTCTTTCACATAAATTAGGACATACTATCAACACAATTCCAAGCTACAGATGACATCCAAACATCATCTTTGGAATCAAATTTACATATCATATTAGCTAATATGGCTATGATCAATGGGTTAGGTCAACTTACTTTTCTTCCAACGTACTTTGAACCTTGGGTTTGATGGAAACTATTGAAAGCGGTAAAAATTTGTTTTAGCTATTAATAATAGATATTGGGTACCCAGAACAACTATTATGTCTTGGGACACAAAAAGCAGATAATTATGCTATGAAGAAGACTGTTATGCCAGTACAAGGTTGAACTACCCCACTATGTCCAATTACATCTTACGCTCAGAATAGGAAACACCAATATATACAAGTCTGATTTATATGGCCTATGAAATATCTCATAATACACAGTAATAAAGCATACAACTTGAGAAAAGCAAAAGTAGAGAACCTTGGTTTCCATGTATAATTAAGTAAACATTTTATGACTTAAAGAACTCAACATAAGGTTCTTAGGCAAGGTCATTCTGCTTACATAACAGAGAGTGCCGACTATATCTTAAGTTACCGACACGCCTAAAGGAAATGCACATCCAACTTAATCCTTTAAAGGGTGGAAGTTAAGGAGCCCGTAGTTGAAATTTTCCTTGCATATATTATTTTTCATTGTATAAGCTATTATTACTGATTTGTACGGAGAACATTCTCTCATCACCTTACTGTTATGAAGTGGTCAAATAGGAAACTACCCTGAATGTTTGTCAATGATGGGGCTCTTCAAATAATTCACTAGAATCATGAAACAACAAATCCTTCAGCAAAAATTTGGAGTCGTTATTTGAATCCTTTTCTACCGTTCATCTCTGGTTGGGCTCGAGGTCAATCAATCAGGTTTCCTGTTTCGACTTGTTCGTCTTTCCTAGTTATTTATGCACTCCTATATATATGCAGGTTATATTAGGATCTTGGGACAACTTTTAATTATTGAGATTGAGAAACCAATAGCTTGTGCTTGGAGGAGGCAATCATACACACTGGAACTGCTTATTCTAATACTTCCTTATTGTGAGTTCTGTGAGATCTTGGGTATTGTCAACAACTCAACAACACCGCCATATTGGCATATTGTTCCCACATCAAGGCCGTTTTTGAAGTAACACAATACAAAGAGTCCGATTATAGTTGTAAGTTACCAATAAGGACTTGTGCTGCCAACTCCAATTTTAAATAGGTAAAATCGTAATGAGCTTTGTAGAATTTACTAACATATTTCTTGTTCCACACCTGATGCCATTGCATGGTGATTTAACCAAATGGCAGACCCATTATGATAGAAACACCCAACAGCATTCCATGCTCCAACTATTCACTAACAACCATGAAACTGTTAGTCCCGGGGGCTTGATCAAAGATGAAAACTAATGCAATCGGGATCTGAGATGTCACACAAAACTTTGTGATGATCAAACTCAAGATCTACGAATAAAACTAAATAGCCAAATTACAATATGAAGGAGAAAAATAGCAAAGAGAAGATCTCTTGTTCTTCCTTGCAAACGTGTTGCAATTGGGACAGAACAAGTTACAATAATCTAGAGAGATGAGAAGAAGAAGAACAATGCTGGGGTGTCAAAACACCGTTGCTCAAAGCAAGATTCGCCCCACACGATCTGCTTCCAGGAACCAGCAAGTTTGAAGAACTTGTGGAACGCTCGATGTCACCTCTGTTCTGACTCCTCGGATGGACTTGCAATGGCAGCAGCAACTCTCTCTCTCTTTCTCCTTTTCTGACTTGTATTTTCGTCGTAGTCACAAAGGAGGCCAGAAGAGAGTATTTATAGAGAGAGGGTGGAAACCCTAGCCGCCTCATCAGTTATGGAAAGATTGAATCAAATCACAAAAAGATAGCAACGAATTAATTCTAATCCCACAAAGATAGGAACTGAATTAATTCAAATCCCACAAATATAGTAACGAAATTAATTCAAATCCCACAAAGATAGGATCTGAATTAATCGCATTGATTCACCCTTTCCATAACCGATTTGAAATCTGCACAGTCAGCGTAGCCCTCCATGCGGCAGCAGCAGCAGCCTGGCCGCATGGACCGCTTGGGCCGCATGGACCGCATGTGCCGCATGAGCCGCATGGACCGCATGAACCGCATGAGCCGCATGGACCGCATGAGCCGCATGGACCGCATGGACCGCATGAGCCGCATGAACCGCATGAGCCGCATGGACCGCATGGACCGCATGAGCCGCATGAGCCGCATGGCCGCATGAACCGCATCAACCGCATGGCCGCATGAGCCGCATGAGGCCGCATATGAGCCGCATGCCGCATAAGACCGCATGGCCGCATAAAGACCGCATGACTGCTGACGTGCTAAGTGCAAAATGCGCCAACAAAACGCCACATTACGCCTCATGAGCCCATGAGCCCGAGTCCGAGTCCGAGTCCGAGTCGCTAAGCCCCTTTGGGGCTTAGCTCCAAGTGGAATTAATCCAAGAGAATGACAAAAGCATTAATGCTTAATCCTTGGAGCCTTATTCTTACCTCCTAGTAAAATCACCCACATGGTTCCCTCCTTAGGGTCACCACCCCATGTGCATCTCTCAACAACACACCCAAGTATATATGTTGAGATAACTCATGGTGCTTTTCCAATGTGGGACTAAAATTTTACAAGGCATGTTGAGAGCAAGCTCTCTCCATGTAAATAAAGCACCAACAATCCCCCACATATCACAACATATATATGTGTCCAGGGTTGAGCGTTCCCCACAGTAACTTTCCATTTTGCATTAGGATAGATGTCGCTGACGACTTGAATCTTCCCGCATGGGTTAAATAACAATGTGATACAAGAATGGACTACGCCTTGAATTCTGCACCACAATTGTAATTCTTCCCACTCACAAAGTGTAGTTACGTGTGCTTCTGGCTGCACATTAAAGGCCCTGTGCCAGCCTGGTTTCAGTGTATAATTTTGGGCGTCTACAAGTTTACCCTCAAGAGACGGCCTGATATCTCTTTTCATACACTATAGGTGAGTTCTTTATTAGAGAGATATGGCATGAAGCCTTGCGCTTCCTTGCGGTGCTACGCCGCTATGACATGGCCTGAAGCCGAGGCATTACCCCTACCTGGGAACCTCATCGTAGTGTCATACTACTGTAGCATGAGGTCACAAGCCTCTTTGTAGTGCCAAACTACCCAGCATGAAGCCTAAGGCTTCCTTGCGGTGTTACGCCGCAACGACATGGCTTGCAATGCCGAGGCTTTACCCCTACCTGGGTACCTCATCGTGGTGTCGTGCCACTGTAACATGGGGCTATCCTCCCCTTTGTAGTGTTGTCTACAACTCTTTAATTACGTCATACAGCATTAGGCTACCTGCCTATTTGCGGTGCTACGCCGCTATGACTTGGCTTGCAAAGCCGAGGCATTACCCCTACCTGGGAACCTCATGGTGGAGTCATCCTACTGTAGCATGGAGTTTCACTCCTTGTAGTGCTGCTCTACCGTGCTTCCTGTAAAGCACACCAGACATTCACTCTGCCTGAGAACTCATTAAGGCGTTTAAGCCAACCTTCCACAGGATTTGTTTTTCCGCAGAAAAATACATAGTAGACAACAGTGGTTATGGGTCCGTATCCCTTCCATGTTCCAGAGAACAAGTACCCACTGTTACCTGATAGTTTCCCAGTCAGTGATCCTCCTTTGAACCAAAAGTTAGATGCCTAGTAGATTTCTCTTTGAACTAATAGCATAAAACTTTATGGTAGGATTACAAAGACACACTATCAGAATGCCTTCAAGCCCATTTTACAAGCTGTGTCATCGACCAACTGGCGCTTGAGGCCCTTTGTGAACGGATCTGCCAGGTTCTCCTGACTCCGAACATCAACCACTGCAATTACACCTCTTTTGATAAGATCGTGTACTGCCCTGTGCTTCAACCGCACAGTCCTCTTCTTCCCGTTGAAGAGGTCATTTGATGCCACCGCCGCAGTCGCCTGGTTGTCACAGTATATCGGTATCGCCGGTATCTGAGCCCCAACCACTGGAAAATCATACATGAGCTCCCGAAGCCATTCTGCTTCATCTGCTGCAGTTTCAAGTGCATAGAATTCAGATTTCATGGAGGAACGAGAGAGTATAGTCTGCTTCTTCGACTTCCACGATATAGCAGCTCCACCCAAAGAAAAGACATATCCACCTGTGGATCTCTCGCTTTCCACCTCTGAACACCAGCTAGCATCACTGAAGCCTTCCACTACTGTCGGATACCCGTTGTAGTGCAGTGCATATGTCTGAGTTTTCTTGAGATATCTCATCACCCGCTTCACAGCTTTCCAGTGCTCAACCCCTGGGTTGCTTGTGAACCGACTCAGCATTCCCACGGCGAAAGCTATGTCAGGCCTTGTGGCAGTGGTTGCGTACATCAAACTTCCGATAACGCTAGAATACTCCAGCTGCCTGACGCTTTCCCTTGAATTTGGCTTCAGCTTCTGATCACACCTGTATGGCGTATCGATCCCTGGAAGATCCTTATACCCATAGCGTGTGAGCATCTTCTCAATGTAGTGAGATTGTGACAGCGCTACTCCAGTGTCTGTCCGGATGATCTTAATTCCCAAGATGACATCTGCATCCCCCAAGTCCTTCATACTGAACTTGGTTGAGAGGAACTTCTTTGTCTCTGTGACATAGCCTATATCCGTACCTAGGATTAGCATGTCGTCCACGTACAGACAAACGATGACTCCTCTTCCATCAGCAAACTTTGTGTAAACACATTTGTCCGTCTCGCTGACTCTGTAGCCGTTTGACTTAATAACTTTGTCAAACTTCTCATGCCACATCTTGGGAGCTTGCTTCAAACCATACAATGATTTCACCAACTTGCAGACTTTGTCTTCAAGACCTTTGACGACAAATCCATCTGGCTGTTGCATGTAAATCTCTTCGGTCAGCTCCCCATTCAGGAATGCGGTCTTTACATCCATCTGATGTATCACTAACTTATGTATAGCTGCTAGAGCGATTAACATCCTGATGGTGGTCATCCGAGCTACTGGAGCGTACGTGTCAAAGTAGTCTATCCCCTGTTTCTGAGAAAATCCCTTGGCTACCAGCCTGGCCTTGAACTTGTCAATAGTTCCATCTGCCTTCATCTTCTTCTTGAAGATCCATTTACATCCGATGGGCTTTTCTCCTTCAGGTAGATCTACCAACACCCATGTGTTATTGGAGGTGATAGAGTCAAACTCGTCATTCACTGCCTCCTTCCAGAAGATAGCATCTCTGGTCTTCATCGCCTCATCATAGGTAAGCGGATCTGCTTCCACATGATAGGTGACAAAGTCATCTCCGAAATCTTTCGGTCTCCTCGCTCGCTTAGCTGACGGCTCGGTGAGTTCTGGTGCAAGAGTTGTTTCATCAACAACAGCTTCTTCTTGGACTACTGGCTCGTATGAGATTTCAGTCTCATTAGTACCTACATCATTTTCCGGAATGTCCGAAAGAATAATGTTTTTGTCTTTTGCGAACTTGTCTTCAAAGTATTCAGCATCGCGAGATTCGATAATATGATTTGATTCAATATCAAGAAATCTCCGAGCATCACTCTTCTCGGCATACCCCAAGAAGATAGCCTTCGTAGTCCTTGTCCCCAGCTTCTGAATCTTCAGATCTGGAAGCTTCACATACGCCAGACACCCCCACACTCGAATGACATTCAAGTTGGGTCTGACTTTGAACCAGAGTTCATGAGTTACGTCCGAAGTTGCATATGGCACTCTATTCAGAATGAAAGTGGCCGTTAATGCAGCTTCTCCCCAGTAGCATTTTGGAAGACCTGCAGTGAGCAGCATAGAATTCATCATTTCTGTTAATGTCCGGTTCTTCCTCTCTGCTACTCCGTTGGATTGAGGAGAATATGGAGCAGTAGTCTCGCATATGATTCCATGTTCTTTGCAGAACGATGCGAATTCATGAGACCTGTACTCCCCACCTCGATCACTTCTCAGCCTCTTGAGTTGTTGTCCAGTCTGCCGTTCAGCCTCGGCCCTGAACTCTCTGAACTTCTCGAAAGCTTCGTCTTTGGACTTGAGCAAGTAGACGAACGCGTATTTTGAGAAGTCGTCGATGAAGGTTATGAAGTACTTCATCCCGGCCTTCGTGGAGAAATGTTTGAAGTCACAGATATCGGAGTGCACCAACTCCAGAAGATTTGTGCTTCGATTGACCCGATGAAAGGGTTTCCTTGTGATCTTCGTCTGAGCACACACTTCACACTTCTCCACCTTACCCCCACATTTGGAGATAAGTCATAGACTAGACATTTTGTTGATTCTTTTACTATGAACATGTCCTAGTCTATTATGCCACAACTCAAGAGAATAATCAGAAAATACAACTGCATTAATGTCATCAAACTGGTTGACAAGCTGAATTTTAAACATTCCTTCGGTTTGATAAGCCTTCCCGAAGTATGTTCCTTTCTTGGACATAACCATCTGACCAGCGTTGATGTCCATCCTCAAGCCTGCGTTGCAGAGCAGGCTCCCAGAGATTAGGTTCTTGGCAATCGCAGGAACATGCTTCACTCCTTGAAGCGTCAGAGTGTTCCCAGAAGTGAGTTTCAGCTCCACAGTCCCAATCCCCAGTACTTCAGCTTGGGCCTGGTTCGCCATGACAACTTTCTCAGATGTCGGCTGGTATGTGACGAACCATTCCTTGTCAGAACAGACATGGCAAGTCGCACCAGTGTCTATCCACCAGTCAGAGTCAACCCCCACAGTTGTGACCTGTCCGATCATAGCAACAACGTTAGAAACCAATGAAACCTTATTAGGCTCACCTTTCTCTGATTGTTTAGGCTTAGATCTGCATTCACTCTTGTAGTGGCCTTTCTTGCCACAATTATAACAAGTCACGTGGGACTTAGTCTTCTGTTGCTTGAAAGAAGGACCCTTCACTTTTAGATTAGCGAAGTCCTTCTTCTTGGGATGAGAAGCCGCCTGCTTCCCCTTGGAATCTCTTGTCTGCACAAGATTGGCTTTAGCCAACTGTTTGGACAGAGTGTCCACCTTCTGTTGAGAACGCATCTCGTCCTCAACATGGATCTCTTGAAGTAGATCTCCCAAGCTAATGTCTAGCTTCTTTCTGTGCATCCTTGCATAGAAGGTACTCCATCCAGCAGGAAGTTTTGAGACGATCCCTCCGACGACAAACTTGTCGGGAAGGGGCATCTCTTCGTCTTCCAGTTTCTGACGCAGCTTCAGAAATTCCTTCACCTGTGGCAGCATGGGCTTTTCGTCCTCAAAGAGCAATTTGTGATATTTTTCAACCACAAACATTTTGCTCCTGTTCTTGTCTTCTTCATACAGATTTTCCACAGACTCCCATATGTCTCTGGCAAGTTCCTTCTTCGAGTAGGATTCTGCCAGGGAGTCCTCCATAGCATTCAGGATGATAAGCCTGCAGATGCTATTTTTCCTTCTCCATTTGGCCTGGAGTTTGGTAGCCGCGTTGATGGCGGCAATAGATCCAGTGTCTGGAACAGAGGGTTCTACCTCCAACAGAACATGATCAACATCTTTCAGTTGAAGAGTTAGGTACACCTTTCTCTTCCAGACTTGATAGTGCTCTCCATCGAACTTTTCCAACTTGCAGAAGTCCGATTGGAGGAGCGAAGCATTAATGTTTTCCATCTATACGGATCTTGCTTTGAGATTGTTAGTCCCGGGGGCTTGATCAAAGATGAAAACTAATGCAATCGGGATCTGAGATGTCACATAAAACTTTGTGATGATCAAACTCAAGATCTACGAATAAAACTAAATAGCCAAATTACAATATGAAGGAGAAAAATAGCAAAGAGAAGATCTCTTGTTCTTCCTTGCAAACGTGTTGCAATTGGGACAGAACAAGTTACAATAATTTAGAGAGATGAGAAGAAGAAGAACAATGCTGGGGTGTCAAAACACCGTTGCTCAAAGCAAGATTCGCCCCACACGATCTGCTTCCAGGAACCAGCAAGTTTGAAGAACTTGTGGAACGCTCGATGTCGCCTCTGTTCTGACTCCTCGGATGGACTTGCAATGGCAGCAGCAACTCTCTCTCTCTTTCTCCTTTTCTGACTTGTATTTTCGTCGTAGTCACAAAGGAGGCCAGAAGAGAGTATTTATAGAGAGAGGGTGGAAACCCTAGCCGCCTCATCAGTTATGGAAAGATTGAATCAAATCACAAAAAGATAGCAACGAATTAATTCTAATCCCACAAAGATAGGAACTGAATTAATTCAAATCCCACAAATATAGTAACGAAATTAATTCAAATCCCACAAAGATAGGATCTGAATTAATCGCATTGATTCACCCTTTCCATAACCGATTTGAAATCTGCACAGTCAGCGTAGCCCTCCATGCGGCAGCAGCAGCAGCCTGGCCGCATGGACCGCTTGGGCCGCATGGACCGCATGTGCCGCATGAGCCGCATGGACCGCATGAGCCGCATGGACCGCATGAGCCGCATTAGCCGCATGAGCCGCGTGCGCCAACAAAACGCCACATTACGCCTCATGAGCCCATGAGCCCGAGTCCGAGTCGCTAAGCCCCTTTGGGGCTTAGCTCCAAGTGGAATTAATCCAAGAGAATGACAAAAGCATTAATGCTTAATCCTTGGAGCCTTATTCTTACCTCCTAGTAAAATCACCCACATGGTTCCCTCCTTAGGGTCACCACCCCATGTGCATCTCTCAACAACACACCCAAGTATATATGTTGAGATAACTCATGGTGCTTTTCCAATGTGGGACTAAAATTTTACAAGGCATGTTGAGAGCAAGCTCTCTCCATGTAAATAAAGCACCAACAGAAACATCTTTAACGAATCGGCCGTAATACCAATAATCCACTGCTGATATATCCACACACTTGCATAGAAAATTTTCAAAAAAAATTAGAAGAAAAAAAATGTCATGTGAGATCAACTGAGCTATTTCTCAAACATGAACACAACACGACATGATCCAGACAAGGAGACATGGACACAGACCCAAATTTTTGTGTCACCGGTAGTGTCCGACACGTTGCAGAAATGGACGAGGCACCAATTTTGGGTGCGCCCGTGCTTCCTAGCAGATAGCTAACAAATTTAAGCAGAATGCTCGGCGCAAGTGCCAATGCAAATTATCATCCTAACAAAACCCTAACCTAAACATCGCAATTCTGCTACTAAATGCATGACAATCATCATCTTCCTTGACGTCAACAGCCATTCTATAGCTAAACCCTAGCTTAAGCAAACTCTAATTCAAATCAAAAAAAAAAAGTTCCAATGACAGAAGATCTAGGGCTTTTCCCAGGGAAATCGAACCTCGATCTGAGAGTAGAGTCCCCGGAGGCTCCCGGACTTGAGGAAGAGGTCGACCGCCTCGGCGGCACCACCGTCCTTGGTTCCTCCTCCGCCTCCATCGCCGACGGACTGCCGGCCGCCGCCGACGTCTCCGGCGAAGCAGTTCCCCATAGATAGAGAGAGAGAGAGAGAAATTCAAGAAGTGGAGGGAGAGAGAGAGAGAGAGAGGGAGGGGCATTGCTGGAGCAAGAAAACAGAGGAAAAGCGCGTGGAGGAGGTGACCTAATTACTGTTATGCCCCTGAGCTCTTCGAGATATTGTGGGGGTATATTTGGAGATACACATGCAGGCCAGTGGGACTCTTCGTTGACTTGACCGCCAAAGGAAGTAATTAACGGCGTCAGTTAGCACCTAATATGGAATTATGCGGCCGACCAAGTAGCTAATTCCAACTAGGAAAGATTCTTGTTTCGTTGGGCACTAAAAGACTAAAGCATTGTTCGGGATAAAAGGAACTTTATTCTCATCCCAACTACAATAAGAATAACAAAACAATGGATTAGGGAGGAACTCTCTTTCAACACTTTTCTAAAGCCCTAAATAAAATAATAGATTAGGGAGGAACTCTCTTTCAAGATTAAGCTCGGATTTAATGATACACACCCATACCAGAATGTATCAGTTCAGTATCAAACCATGAGCTTTCCTTAAAATCAATTGAGCGGAGCAAAAAAAATAAAAAATAAAAATTGAGCGGAGCAGTCCAGCGAACCAATAGCAATCTACAGTTAGTTAGGCTGTTAATAAAATTCTGGTATACATTCTTGTAAGAAAATAGTATAAGTAAGAAAAGTCAGAGAGGAGAGGTGTGTGATTTGTAATCTTGTTTCTACATTTTAGATTTTCACGATGTTAGCTTTAGTTTTTGAGTTGCAGTTAACAAATCAATGAAAATTGATGATATATTTCCTTCAATCTGGAGCCAATGGAGAAAGGGGATATATCATTTAAAGCCCAAGGTCTCGAGTAAAGTATGGACAATCTAAATCTGACATTGTTTATATTATTATTTTTTTAAGTCCTGGAAATTTTCTCAAACAATGTCTCTTTATAAAGAGAGTAATTATCATTTTTGTTTCTTCCACAAACTACTTAATTTTATTTTCTAGCCAAAAAGAATACTAAGGACAAATTCTTAACCATCCAAGAGAAAATACAGATAACAATAAAGCATTACAACAATTGTACAATCGAAGAGAAAAATTATACAAACCACAATAACACACACTACCAAAATACAGTAAATTGGCGACGGCGTTTTAGCGACGGAATAAATCCGTCGTCCATAGCGACGGATTACCGACAACCTGGCGACGACTTCCCGGCTAATCGCGCACCAATTTTTTTTTAAGGGTGAACATCCGTCGCTTATCCGTCGGCATGCCGTCGATACAATAGCGACGGAATAAAAATCCGTCGGCAAGTAGTCACTCGGTAGTCACTAATTGGCGAAAAAATATTAAAAAAATCACAAAAAGAATGTCACTAGTTGGTAGGGGAATTGACGACTACTTAGCGACGGATAATCCGTCGACCAGATGATGGAATATTAGCGACGGACATACAGTCCGTCTCTAAGTGGTCACTAAGTGGTTGGAAAATTTTAAAAAAAATCGCGTGAGATTAACGACTAAGTAGCAACGGATTTTTTTTATCCGTCGCTAAGTTAAAAGTTTAGCTTAAGTTGAACCGATGGGGGGGGGGGGAATTTCATTCCCCCCAATTTTTTCTCTCTCCTCTCTCTCTCTCTTGGACGCGTACGATATATCGAGGTAACTCTCTCTCTCTCTTGGGCGGCGGTGGGGGGCGGAGGGGAGCCGGCGGTGGTGGGAGGGGGCGGGCAGTGGGGGGGATGCTGGCCGCGGGGGGGCTGGCCGTGGGGGTGCTGGTGGTCGCCGCGGGTGAAGCTGGCGGCGGTGGGGGTCACCGCAGGGGGGGTGGTGTAACACCCACTTTTCTAAAATGAGGATAATTTTGAACGTTTGTAAAAGTTTATTATTTAATAATAGAATTTATGATTTATGGAAATTTTTAATTAATTTAATACTATTTAAAATTGATGAATTATAATTTTGATGTGTTAGCTAGTGAACTCTAGAACTGTTGAGCCTAGAGACTAACCATGACCATGGGGATCTAACCATGTAATTAGAATGACTATTTACAACTTTTTAGGCTAAAGGTATTTTGGTCATTTTGTGACTTTTGAATTATTTAGGATTTTGATTAATTGGTAAATTTTAGATTATTTTAATAATATTTAAATTGATGTATTATATTTTTGGTCATTTTTTATATTTTAATATTTTGGAAAAAAATTATATTTTTAATATTGTTTTTATTAGATTTGTTTAGTCAGGTTTGAGTTTCGTATCGTTCCGACTTGTATTGTGACCCGGGTAGCCTAAACTCTAGATGTGACCCAATATTAAGTTAAGCATAGCTCACAAGACCCAACATTTAAGTTAGTTAATTAAACTAATTTTTATCATGTTAGAATGATTAAGTTAGAGACTCAAAACTAGATCATTTTGACCCCAAACTTGAACCTAGTCTAGACTTAACCATATGAGACTAGAGAGGGACAATTAGGACATTTTCTATTAGCCCCTAATGGACACTTTATGGCAGCCACCTTTAGGGGAGAATGATTCATTTCATTCATTACAATCTTGCCTCTTTTATTTTCCTTTTGTTCTTCCCTAATTTTAGAGAGCCTTCCCATTGATTTGATCTCCAAATCAAATCATTCCTTCACCAAACCTTTCCTCAATCATTCCCATTCTCCAAGGGAAGGGTGCTACCAAGGATTGGAAGAGGAGTGCAAGAAGGAGTATCCACTTTGAGGGATCTTCGTATCGGAGCCGTGTCCTAAAAGATTTTATTGGGATTCCACTCCCAATAGGTGAAACCCATCCTCTAAATCGATTTTCTTTGCATATAAATTAGTTTTGAGTCCGTAGGATCCATCCTCATACATGTGTCCCATTTAGATTCAAATTTGAGGCCATTTGGAGCTCTCTTGAGGATTTTAGATATGTGTCTTGTGTCCTACTTGATAGATCCCAAATTAGGACACCCCATGTGTATGTATGTATGATAATAGTTTAAATAGATATTTAAATTCAGTTTTAGAATGGTTAGAGAGTGGATTGATCTTAGTTAGGATGGTTAGAATGAGTTTCATTTGGATACCTATGTTTGTATCCAAGTATCTTGGCCTATATGTGTTCTTTTGTCCAAAACAACTCAAATTCGTCATAATATTCATCCACATTTTTATTAACCAAAGCAACTTAGAAATGTCATAACTTTTAGCTTAGAACTCCGATTTATCTCTTATTTTTTTTTAAAAACCGTATCGAAGTTAGCTTTCCAAATATATATTTTAATAAGCCAAATTATTTCTATAACTTTCTATAGAATTATTTGAGTGTCAGCTGTACGAAAGACGAACGTGTTTCGGTATTTTTGCGATTTCTGGAGCTTTCGGACACGAAAATGTGATTCGTTTGAAGTTTCGAAAAGCTAACACGAAGGGCTACAATATACTTTAATCCTAGAATTTAGTAGAGGCCCAATTGGTAAAGTATTGGTTTTAAGTAGAAGAGTGACTATACGATATATACATTTTGTGTAACCTATGAGCCTATGTAGTATGGATATTAAATGAATATAGAGTATGTAATACATGATATGTTAGATGAATGAAATGATATATATATTATATATATCCTCTTTATATTAATGTATATATATGGTTGAATGCAAGTGTAGCTGCCCTTCCCAGAAAATTTAGAATATTTTATTATTATTATTTATTTTATTGGAATGGTGATTTTAGATTTTATAAATAATTATTTAGTTAATTATTACGGTAGATGACTTTAGCCATGGCGGAGTTTTGGAGTGCATGGTGATTAGAAATCGTGGCACGGATAGTGCAATGGCGTGCTTAGACTAGTGTATTAGCCCGGGTAGGGAAGGCCTAGCCATAAATGTGTCATAACTAAGAAAAACCAGGTCAAGTTGCGACTTAACGCTTACCGAAGATTATTTAGCTATTAATTATATTATTGAGGTTAGGAAAAATTGATTATACCATTTTAGCCCGGACTGGACTCGAACTGAGCCCAAGTCCATGTAAGACATATGGCACGTCCAATAACAATCGTGTTGATAGAATTTGGTATGAGTGTGTGGTATTTCCGTTTTAATTATTTAATGAATATTTCCTAAAGATTCGTAATTATATATATTAGATATTATTATTAGTCAATATTCAGTGCTAATTGTATAAACTAGGTCCTGGTGTATTTTGGGCTTATTCGACTGCGCATAAGGGTATATATACGCCATTATTGTTCTATTGAACTTCGTTATATTTATTATTATTTTATTGAGATTATTATATAGATAATATTATTTTATCATTATTGGGTATATTAATTTTTGTAAATTAAATATTACTAAATATAGTCATATATAAATATACATATAGGTCCTACGCTAGGAATGGATAATATAGAGGTTTTATTTAGATTTATGAAAATACTATATAAGTATATATTGATGCATGGATAAATAAATATATATGTATAGATAATAAAATATATACATATAGATATATTTGTATAGATAAATAAATACATATCTATATAGATATATGTGTGGTATATATGCATGGATATATAGATATATGTGTGGTATATAGATGTATACATATAGATATATGTGTGGTATATATACATGGATAAATAAAAATATATGTATAGATAATAGAATATACTATATTCTATTATACATATAGATATATGTATAGATAATAGAATACTATATAAGTATATACTAAGACCCAAGAACCCAAAGCCCAGCCCTCAGCTGAACTTTTCCCACACAAACCGAACTACTTCAGCCCCCCCTGTACAAACGAACACCCGAGTATCCCGAGTATATATATATATATATATATATATATATATATATATATATATATATATATATATATATATATATATATATATATATATATATATATATATATATATATATATATATACGAAGGAGACCAATCCCGACTACTCCAAACCCTAACCTCGACCTACGCCCGCCGACCCCACACTTGGGCGCCTTGTCCCCCCCCCCCCCCCCCCGCGCGCAAGCGCGCGCCACCGCAGGCCGCCGCCGGCCGGCCAGACAGCGCGAAGGCAGCGCGCGTACGAGCGCGCGCGTGGTTGGTAATACAGCAGCAGTCGCAGCGGAGTGCGACGTTCGTCGCTAGAATTCTTCGCGCCTGGTCGAAGTTTTCTTGAACCGTTTTCTCAGGTACAACGACAAACTATACCACTTTAAACCCCTTCAAGTAGTTTCGATTTAGGCGGTTTAGAGTTCAAGAGAAATCGAACCAAAGTTCGAGAAAACTCATGTCCTAAAACAGGACATCTAACAGTCCAATCACCCAACTTGACGGACACTTTCTGAACAGAATAGTAGGAGATTTCGAAAACTGCTTGAACAGACTTCTAGACAACCTAACCAGGATGGAAGCTCTATTTTTTAGAATTAATTCTTGTTGATTAATTGCTGTTTAAAATTAGGACAAAGTTGACGAAAAACCTGTTTTCGAAAACTAGAAATTGTTCCACACGACGTGCGTCACGCCAATCGGGATGACGTAGTCGCGAACCGAAAGCATCGAAAGCTGCGTGACGATTTCGTGGTCGTGTGGGCTTTGACGGAATTTAAATTGGTCGCGTGTGCGCGACGAATTTGATACGTATTCGTCAAAATTCCCCTTATCGTGCACTTTGCAAATTCTCTAATTACTTTGTGCACGTTCGTCAGATCGAGACGAAACTTGCGCCAACAGAACCGTATCGTTTTTCTGGTCCTGCATGCCAAGTTTGGTCCAAATCTGAGACAGTCGAATCGAACGTCGTTTTGCGGGCCCTACTGTCCCACTCAACGGACGATTTTGTGCACGGCCCGCCGAAATCTAACTTTGGACATGCGGTTGGGTTCGTATCGGAAAACTGGATTCGTAGACATGTAGTTTGACGACTTTAGAGACTGTTGACTCTGGCACGCTTTTTGGTGCAAAGCGGGTCCAACGGCGGACATCGTTTTGCCCCAAAATTACCGTTTTGCTCCTGTGTCCAGAATTGGACTTAAGGACAGGCAATCCTAGCTAATTTGACTTTTCTGAGATCATTGGTATTGTTTATTTCAGCTTTCGGGGACTGTTGTACGGGTTTTGACTATTTTGGTATATTGAGTGATTTGGATCATCGGTTTTACCAGCACAGGACCACAGGCGAGTACAGTTTATTGTTTGCATTTCGATATTGATCTTTACTATATTTCATTGATTAGTCATTGGTTATGTGATTATTTTCTATTATAAATTGTTGAGTCGGGAATGAGAAGTACCAAGGATGTGTGATCTGACCTTAGACCGTGTAGACCGTGTAGACCGTGTTTACTTTCATGCAGTAGATCTCGTAGACCGTGTTTACTTTTATGCAGTAGATCTCGTAGACATTGTTTATTTTATTGCAGAAGATCTCGTAGACATTGTTTAATTTTTGCAAGTAGACCTCGTAGACCGTGTTTAATTTTCATGCAAGTAGACCTCGTAGACCGTGCGGTGTAGTACCCCAGACCGATCACATATCAAAGGTACTTCTAATGGTGGAAAAGTATATTGGTCTATTTATTACTATTGATTTTCTCACGGCTTTACTGTTATTTTCAAAACTCATGGTTGATGTCTAACCTTTGTCTTATAGTCATTTTCTTTATTTGAAATTGCATTCAGTGAATTGTGCTCGTTCCATTCCTGACTGAAAACCATATTTTTCAGGTTAGCCGTGAATTCACTTAGCAATGGGAGATACGGGGTACTCGCAGACAAAGCCTAGAGACTAGCTAGTTAGTTGAGTTGTAGTCATTCATTTATTTGTACAAGTTTATATTTTCTACAAATGTAAAACTTGTGATCTCTGTAAATTAAATTAATGTTGTGAATGAGCATCTTTGTGATTATGATCTTCATGGCTGTGATAGCGTTCTACCGTCGACACTGCGGCGTAGGCTGGCTTGGACACGTCCCGTAACCGTTTAAAAAAAAAAGGGAGCGGGTCGTGACAAGTTTTTGTGGTGGCCCATGCAGGTCAGACTTCACAAATCATGCGAACTCGTGATGGTACTTAAGTTAGTCGTACTATTGCGAGCCTGCGAATAAGAAATGCTCATTCACGAGTTAGGAATTAATTTAATTTACGAGAACGACTAGGACTAGGAGTCCCTTATACAAATTTACCGATGGGTAGTCTAGGCCATGCAATGTAGATAAGGAGTTATTAATTTCGATAGTTATCAGATCCCCATAGGTACACTAGTATCTCTTGATAGGACGATGTAATCTAATTTGGATAGATTATTCCCTTGGTAAGGCAGGGCTTCAGAGAATTAATGGTCTAACCTTGATGAATTGTTCAATTCCTTCTCTGCCTTTTAGATATCATCCCCATATCCTAGTCTGAATTGTCTACTTAGTTCCTATTTTTGCCCTAAGAGTTATTATTTTTATGTTATCTATAGATAAACCCCAAGTTAGTTTCGATTGAAAGTTTTCCTAAAGTGTGAATACACATGGAATAGATATTAGAATGTTGTAATTCTTTTATCTTCAGTTACTTTCTCCAGGATTAAATCTTTTATTTTAAGGATTGTGACTGGTAGGACAAATACTTATACTTTATTTCATAGTCAACATGTTTGAATCTCTAGAAGCTCATAAATTTTAAGGATATAGTTAAAGGAATGTTAGTTAACCCATAATGGCAGGACAGCAGCGCACTGTCGCCATTTATTTGAATTATGGAGACTATGGATCCACTGCAGCCAGCAGCGCACTGGCAAGGCACGATCCCTAGAGTTGGAATTGTTTAAGAAATATAGGTCATAGAATATTGCTAAAACTACGGCTAGTGGTCCTCTTTGACTGTAGTCACCCTTGTGTCAATATAAGGTAGAGTATCAGATAGCATATCACCCTGAAATCATGAATCCAAGGGTTTACCATATCCCGAGTATACGGGTGAGGCAAAATCCTCGGTGAAAGGATTTCAGGCGTGAATACAAGTTTAGGGTACTATAAAGGATAAGACCGTGCCATGTATGTCCCATAAGACCCAAAGCCAATACCAGTGGAAGTTTTGCAAGTTGGGTAGCACATCTCCCGATCTAGCATTCCGTGGTCCTTGTGACCTATTGACGAGGATATTAATTAACACTAATATGGTTACTTAGAATATAGAATTTTGAGGTCCATAACCCATTAGTCGACCAAGACCCTATGGATAGGAGATAGTAGGTTTGACTGTATGAACAAGAACACCGGATAAGGTTGATTCTCTCAAAACCCGAACTACTTGTGCCTTCTTTCAAAATCTTGTATACTTGTAATTGACTATTTTGACCAATGTTGCTATTACAGCCTAGTTTTGCAAGCTCACCCTGTTCTCGAGCTTGATTCAAGACATATGTTTATTGGGGACGCCCACTAACTTATTGTCTAATCAGAATCAGTGTATTATGGTCTGATCAACCATGATGCTTTGGTTCGCTCTTCGTTTAATTACACTACGTGGATTGAGATATAGATGTCTCTAGGATCTCATCCGCGACTGCCTTGACAATTTCTCTTGAATTATACTTTCGCCTTCGAATCACGAAATTGTATTCAGTGACATCTCCCTTGAACTCTACTGTTTTTGCCTTTCACTGATTTGGAAAGACGGAAGTTCATAATCGGTAGATGGATACAGAGTAACCCCATGGCTATGCTAGTCGTATACTCAAGTGTAGCTACCACCGGCCAGCTATGTGGTTGAGCTATTCGTTCTCCTCTCAACTCTCAAACTACTATTGGGACCTTCTAGCTATCTGAATTCAAGAACGAATAGGGTTTACCCTTAGCCAAATGCCAACCTAGGAGACCATCTATTCTTAAGAAACCAAATGTTATGAGCCTCTAATTATTTGTTGAAGCTTGCTTTAACTAGAGCCTTGTGACAATAGTCTGGCAGGTTTGACCCCAATAGAAATTCACGACTCAGTTGTTAGAAAATCTTTTCATATGATGTGCCTTAGAATTGGTTACCCTGTCGATAACTCTTGTATACTGTGGACGTGTAGGTCATTCTATTTTATCGACCACGTGTCATAGTACACACTCGTTATTTTATTTATTGAGGAACGATCCTTGACTTGACTAACATCTACCGTATTCCGTTACATCGTGCCTTATTCTTTATTTACAAGAGTCGAGGTACAATATCCGGACTTTGAAATTTTTCTGGTCTCATCATTCCTAAAACCATATCCTCGCTTCTAAGGTGGGTAGACTGTAAGCCTTCTAACTTTTAGGATATACCAGGATTACCGATTGATCAGGATGATTTCCAGTAAGATGATAACTAGTGCCCTATGGAGTCCCACTTTCCATTTAGATCATTTTATGTTCCCGGCCGTGTTATTAATATTTGGAGCACGAGGCCAGTTGTTATCTTCCAACAAATTTCACATATAAGATCTAGACGAGTCCACCTTCATCTAGGTATATCATGTCCCACTCAAATTCGTCCTCTTGTACTCTATTTTTATGGTACGACTTTCAGGACAAAAGGTTTAGCTATAACCCTTACCATAATACCGGTATGCTTTCTGATTTTCATTAGAGCTTCAACTTCGTCTCGAACCTTTCGACCCAGTACATGATTATGACCTACTCGAAGCCCACTACGCACATGTCACCAGTATGCCAATCAATTGTGCCTTCTCATGTGCCACTTAAATACAAAGGTCACTGAAGACGCATTTGGGCTTATGGACCTAGCTAACCAACCCGACTAGCAATTAGCTCAACCACTTGGAAGGAACCCTATTCTAAGTTACTCTAACCTAGTATACATAGTTTATCTTGGAATCTTGTTCAGTCCATATAGATTGAGATCCTAGGTTCATCCAACCAACGAGTGATATCCAAATAGGAAACCCATTAATGCCCGGTAAAACCCCTCCAAACAAACCCCATAGTTGATCTATTAAACCGAACTGTTTAAAATAGGTCCCCATACCTATTATGAAGTCTCTACCTCTTAGAATACGAAGTCATTCGTAAACCTTATTTTCAACTACCTGGAAATTGCGATTCGATATTGTATTTGCAGTATATCCCTTGCTCGTGTGTTTAAATAAACACGGAAAAGGTCACAATATTGATTTCTCAAATTCCGTTCCATTATGGAATCTTGTTTGAATTAGAATTTCGAGAACGGGACTTATGTAGTGTACGAATTGTAAGCCACTCTAAGAGGCGAAGGGTGCTTCGATTTAGCGAGTGACTAGACTAGAGTAGCCACTTTAGCAAATAAGTCAATGGTTCGTAAACCTTCTTTCTATCCGCATCATTAGATACTCTCTACCATCCTGGAACTTCATACTTACTCCTGATTATTCTTCCTTATCTTCTTGTTCTTCCTATTTCGGAACAACGAAAGGTCATGTTTATTAGAATTTACCAATATCTATTAGCTACTTGTGAAAATTATTGCTTGTTAGATTTCGGGTTGTTCGATAAATAGAAGAGAATTATAGTGCCCATAAGCAGTATATGGTAGCAATTTTAGCAATTAGTTGGAAGATTGTAAAGTTTTAGTGACATGAAATTTGAGGGAGTAGTGTGACCAAAGGGGGGTAGAAGTCCTCGGAGTTCCGTAGTTACAAAAATGGCTAGGAGGAGGATATGAACTGTTTTTGGAGGAATTCAATTTCGAGGAGAATAAAGTAATGATAGATTTCCTTTTTGAATATTAAAGAATAGTTACGAATTAGAATTTCGAGAACGAAATTATTTTAAGGTGGGTAGATTTGTAGCTGCCCTTCCCAGAAAATTTAGAATATTTTATTATTATTATTTATTTTATTGGAATGGTGATTTTAGATTTTATAAATAATTATTTAGTTAATTATTACGGTAGATGACTTTAGCCGTGGCGGAGTTTTGGAGTGCATGGTGATTAGAAATCGTGGCACGGATAGTGCAATGGCGTGCTTAGACTAGTG
The DNA here is from genome assembly GCA_029216955.1 of Iris pallida. Taxonomy (NCBI): domain Eukaryota; kingdom Viridiplantae; phylum Streptophyta; class Magnoliopsida; order Asparagales; family Iridaceae; genus Iris; species Iris pallida. Next base: position 22,231 of record JANAVB010024848.1, read on the forward strand.
TATTAGCCCGGGTAGGGAAGGCCTAGCCATAAATGTGTCATAACTAAGAAAAACCAGGTCAAGTTGCGACTTAACGCTTACCGAAGATTATTTAGCTATTAATTATATTATTGAGGTTAGGAAAAACTGATTATACCATTTTAGCCCGGACTGGACTCGAACTGAGCCCAAGTTCATGTAGGACATATGGCACGGCCAATGACAATCGTGTTGATAGAATTTGGTATGAGTGTGTGGTATTTCCGTTTTAATTATTTAATGAATATTTCCTAAAGATTCGTAATTATATATATTAGATATTATTATTAGTCAATATTCAGTGCTAATTGTATAAACTAGGTCCTGGTGTATTTTGGGCTTATTCGACTGCGCATAAGGGTATATATACGCCATTATTGTTCTATTGAACTTCGTTATATTTATTATTATTTTATTGAGATTATTATATAGATAATATTATTTTATCATTATTGGGTATATTAATTTTTGTAAATTAAATATTACTAAATATAGTCATATATAAATATACATATAGGTCCTACGCTAGGAATGGATAATATAGAGGTTTTATTTAGATTTATGAAAATACTATATAAGTATATATTGATGCATGGATAAATAAATATATATGTATAGATAATAAAATATATACATATAGATATATTTGTATAGATAAATAAATACATATCTATATAGATATATGTGTGGTATATATGCATGGATATATAGATATATGTGTGGTATATAGATGTATACATATAGATATATGTGTGGTATATAGATGTATACATATAGATATATGTGTGGTATATATACATGGATAAATAAAAATATATGTATAGATAATAGAATATACTATATTCTATTATACATATAGATATATGTATAGATAATAGAATACTATATAAGTATATACTAAGACCCAAGAGCCCAAAGCCCAGCCCTCAGCTAAATTTTTCCCACACAAACCGAACTACTTCAGCCCCCCCTGTACAAACGAACACCCGAGTATCCCGAGTATATATATATATATATATATATATATATATATATATATATATATATATATATATATATATATATATATATATAGACGAAGGAGACCAATCCCGACTACTCCAAACCCTAACCTCGACCCACGCCCGCCGACCCCACACTTGGGCGCCTTCCTCCCCCCTCCCGCGCGCACGCGCGCGCCACCGCGGGCCGCCGCCGGCCGGCCAGACAGCGCGAAGGCAGCGCGCGCACGAGCGCGCGCGTGGTTGGTAATACAGCAGCAGTCGCAGCGGAGTGCGACGTTCGTCGCTAGAATTCTTCGCGCCTGCTCGACGTTTTCTCGAACCGTTTTCTCAGGTACAATGACAAACTATACCACTTTAAACCCCTTCAAGTAGTTTCGATTTAGGCGGTTTAGAGTTCAAGAGAAATCGAACCAAAGTTCGAGAAAACTCATGTCCTAAAATAGGACATCTAACAGTCCAATCACCCAACTTGACGGACACTTTCTGAACAGAATAGTAGGAGATTTCGAAAACCGCTTGAACAGACTTCTAGACAACCTAACCAGGATGGAAACTCTATTTTTTAGAATTAATTCTTGTTGATTAATTGCTGTTTAAAATTAGGGCGAAGTTGACGAAAAACCTGTTTTCGAAAACTAGAAATTGTTCCACACGACGTGCGTCACGCCAATCGGGACGACGTGGTCGCGAACCGAAAGCATCGAAAGCTGCGTAACGGTTTCGTGGTCGTGTGGGCTTTGACGGAATTTAAATTGGTCGCGTGTGCGCGACGAATTTGATGCGTATCCGTCGAAATTTCCCGTATCGTGCACTTTGCAAATTCTCTAATTACTTTGTGTACGTTCGTCAGATCGAGACAAAACTTGTGCCAACAGAACTGTATCATTTTTCTGGTCCTGCATGCCAAGTTTGGTCCAAATCTGAGACAGTCGAATCGAACGTCATTTTGCGGGCCCCACGGTCCCACTCAACGGACGATTTTGTGCACGGCCCGCCGAAATCCAACTTTGGACATGCGGTTGGGTTCGTATCGAAAAATTGGATTCGTAGACATGTAGTTTGACGACTTTAGAGACTGTTGACTCTGGCACGCTTTTCGGTGCAAAGTGGGTCCAACGGTAGACATCGTTTTGGCCCAAAATTACCGTTTTGCCCCTGTGTCCAGAATTGGACTTAAGAACAGGCAATCCTAGCTAATTTAACTTTTCTGAGATAATTGGTATTGTTTATTTCAGCTTTCGGGGACTGTTGTACGGGTTTTGACTATTTTGGTATATTGAGTGATTTGGATCATCGGTTTCACCAGCACAGGACCACTGGCGAGTACAGTTTATTGTTTACATTTCGATATTGATCTTTACTATATTTCATTGATTAGTCATTGGTTATGTGACTATTTTCTATTATAAATTGTTGAGTCGGGAATGAGAAGTACCAAGGATGTGTGATCTGATCTTAGACCGTGTAGACCGTGTAGACCGTGTAGACCGTGTTTACTTTCATGCAGTAGATCTCGTAGACCGTGTTTACTTTTATGCAGTAGATCTCGTAGACATTGTTTATTTTATTGCAGTAGATCTCGTAGACATTATTTAATTTCTGCAAGTAGACCTCGTAGACCGTGTTTATTTTTCATGCAAGTAGACCTCGTAGACCGTGCGGTGTAGTACCCCAGACCGATCACATATCAAAGGTACTTCTAATGGTGGAAAAGTATATTGGTCTATTTATTACTATTGATTTTCTTACGGCTTTACTGTTATTTTCAAAACTCATGGTTGATGTCTAACCTTTGTCTTATAGTCATTTTCTTTATTTGAAATTGCATTCAGTGAATTGTGCTCGTTCCATTCCTGACTGGAAACCATATTTTTCAGGTTAGCCGTGGATTCACTTAGCAATGGAAGATACGGGGTATTCGCAGACAAAGCCTAGAGACTAGCTAGTTAGTTGAGTTGTAGTCATTTATTTATTTGTACAAGTTTATATTTTCTACAAATGTAAAACTTGTGATCTCTGTAAATTAAATTAATGTTGTGAATGAGCATCTTTGTGATTATGATCTTCATGGCTGTGACAGCGTTCTACCACCGACACTGCGACGTAGGCTGGCTTGGACACGTCCCGTAACCGTTTAAAAAAAAGGAAGCGGGTCGTGATAGCAAGCATGTAGGAATGTAATTAATATAATATATGTAAGCAATGCATAAATACGTGAATGTAAGAATGATATACAATGTATGCATGAAAGTATATATTGAATGCTAGATATGAATGCAAGGTATACATGTAATGATAGATATGAATGCATAATATATAAATAATATAATGCAATATATAATGATAGCATGTATGGTAATGTAGAATATATAATGCAAGCATGTATATGTCCACTGTTTTTCCTTTTCCTTACATTTTCCTTCCCTTCCCTTTCCTTTTCAGTTTTTCCCCCCTTTTTCCCTTTTCTATTTTTACATGTTGTATACAATGTATATAATATATAGATGCATGTAAGTATGTAATATGCATGAATGACATGTATGTAATAAAAATAAGTATATGTATGCAACTTAATGATATGTGAATGGATATAATGCCTGAACTGAAATATGCATGCATATGGGATATGAATGAATGTATAAATGCATGAATGAATGTCATATATGAATGAATCAATCAATCAAAGGTATAAGTAAAATATAATGTATTGTAATGAATGTTAACATATATAATATATAAAAGTATGTATGTAAATATGCATGAATGTATATATTTATGTAACTATATAAATATGCATGATGTAACATATGCCTATATATATAAATATGTATGTAATGTGGATATGCATGTACGTATGAAGGTATGTATTTATATATATTACCTATTTTATATTATGCATTGTTGTGGTTCACATTGTCTTGTGATTGTGTGAGTGCTAGCCTAGGCTTGGTTAGGCCTAGTAAGACTTGTTAGACTTGTTTGGGCTAGGACTTGACCTAGTTGACCTAATTTGACTAGTGTGGTTGACTAGAGTTGACCAAGTGTTGACTTTAGTCTAGTTTGACCTAGACAACATGCAGATGCATTGTACATTTTATTTCTCATCTCTCGTATACATCTTGACCTGTGTTGCTCTAAATAGGACTCTGTGGCTTCAGTTTGGACCTCTATACCTATCAGCTGTTCAGGTTATCAAGCGAGTACATTCTCTGATCATTTTATATCCTGTTAGAATTATTCTCTTGCTTTAAATTACTTTACTTGATGCTGTCACGTTGGTCACACGAATTAGTACTATATGGAGCTTGAGATGTTATCCCCTCAGGAAGCATCGGATACTACATGTTCTGTGTGTTTCACTTACATTGTGTATCACTATGCTTCATGGTTCATTGAATGACTTGACTTGTGACATGTACTCTCATAATCACAGAGTCTTCCTTGAATCCCCCATTTATAGGATTTCCTAGAATCCTCATTTTTGGGACTATCATGTACCACCCTTCGGGGGCCGTTACATGAATCATAACATAACCTGGCTGGATCCTTGTGTATTGATTGGGGGTATGAGAGAGTAGAAGTGGACATGTGAATAATATCTAAGTAGTGTAGCATTAGAATCATTTCGTAGTGTAGCATCAGAATCATCCTATGCCATCCACATGTCTATATTGTACTCTGACTCCCTAGCCACTGTTAGTTCTCTACTTATAGTAGATATTTCCATTATAGCTATCTCATTTACATTCTGTACTTTCTTTCTGTTTCATGTATCTTACTTTACTGTATGATTATATTTTCTAACCTGCTATGAACTGTTGAGATGTATTGTGCTCGCTTTGTCCTGACTGGACCTGTTGAAAATATTACAGAGGACGAGGAGGAGGCCTGTGTGGATACCTTCTACGGGACAGCCCTAGAGGACACTTGTGTCCCGGACTGCCAGCCGGATCCCTTAGCTATAGAGACTGAGACTCCCTAGTCTAGGTTTTGCTATTTCTGTCATTTGAGATCTGGATTGTATATATTCTTTCATATTCAGTAGTTGAGACTTGTATTTCTGGATGTTTGCTGAGATGTTATCTTAGACACTTAGACTCTTTTGATCATCTGTATTTTATTTGAGTTCTATATCATATCGTGCTTCTTCTTCTTCCTTAGTTGTGATTGAGTTTACATTCTGCTATGTCACCCCCATTCGAGGAGTATAAACTGCTTAGCATTATATTGTTAGATATTGTGACCAAGGACAGTATTCTACCGCCGACACTGCGGCGTAGGCTGGACGTAACCAATTCTCGTGCCCTTACTCTAGGGTGCGGGTCGTGACACGTTTTTATCTCATGATGGTTATGGAGATATTATCTCATCGCTCCGGTCCGGAGAATACTATCGAGAGGCTGGCCATCTCTCGTCCTGTTCATCAGGGCCTCGAGACCGTAGCTCATGTTGTGTCGACTCAGGTTGGCCTTTCTACTACATTGGAGGTGCACCTCTGTCTGTACAGAGATCTTTTCCCGTCATTCCTGATTTTTCTCAGCAGCAGTGGTTCATGCAGCATCAGCAGCAGACCAGGGGAAACCAGCTGGGCGAGCTATCGTCAGGACAGTCGAGGATGCACAGACCATTAGAGATCTTGCTGCAGGTTCCGTTCTTCTCTATTCCATTCCCGCAATTGTCTCTTATAACTAGCTTGAAATTCGATTCCATCTGTTCCTTTTTGACTGATCAATTTGTTCTGTTGTTCCTGTGTTATGTTTGTTTTTTTTCTTCTAAAAAAATCATATGGGCTAGGTCACCTCATTTGTGGGATCTAGAATCTTCATAGTCGTGTTAGCTGGCATAGTGAGGACATATAGTCAGATTTTGGACGTATTTCTTAGGTGTAGGAATTTAAGGTTTTTGCCGTCGCATGCGGCAATACAAAAATTTTAAATACCATAATTCTAGAGGTATGTGCCTTAGTCAAGGACTCTGTGATTATCGTAGCCATACTTACTAGTATGACGAGTATTTAGAGTACCATGATTTTGGATAGACGCATATGATTATCAAATTGTACCTTAAATGCTTTTGAACATGTTTTCTCTACTTTTGTTTAAGTCTTTCAATTTTTTTTATTAGTATTTTTTTTTATTATTTTGCTTCTCATTATTTAACTTAGGAGAAGGAGTAGCTTTAGCTGTTATTATAAACCTTGTGTAACTTCTTGTTATGAATTTCTTCTTAATACAATGAATTGATAATTTTTGCTAGATCTTATCTTGGATTTGATATTATAGCTCTGGTTTCAAAATGGTTCCTTCTTTTAAACAGATAAGCAGAATAGATTTTATCGTTATTTCCTTCTTGCTATTATTCTTGTATTAAAAATAATAATAATAAAACTATCTTGATTACATCAATCACCTACTTTGCAATCTTGGTAGGAATCTAAATGTTGGTCTTGATATAGAATTTGATTTGTATATTAGGACATGAGAATATATATAGTGGACACAGACACTTGCCTGATACGTATGCATGCTACACTTTGATTACCAACCTATCTAAATACATATTAATATGTTGTTGATATTTAAATTCTCAGAACCCCAATATTTCTGATACAGTACAGTATCAGAGACTGATTCTCTGCTTTTCCAGTTTAAATTCGTAATTCAAATATAAATTTCATGTTATTAGTTTTGTTTACATCACTGCACATGTATCTTATACACAAGATTTCAATTCTTAAAGAAATTGGTTGAGTTTTGTGTTTGAACTTGTCAAATCTGAGACAGTGTGCATATTAACCCTTAATACTGGATTCCAAATATTTAGTTCAATTTGCCATTTTTTTAATGTAATATTTACAGCTGTATACATTGTTGTATGTAGGGATATAATGTTAGGGTTCATACTCTCACATGTTCGGTTGTGGTTGTGATGAACATTGGGTTGGTTTGATGTTCGAATTTCTCCAAAATTCTAAAACTGAATACATGTTAACATTTTTACATTGATTTCAAATGTTTAGTTCAAATTCAGATTTAATATGTAATATTGAACTGTATGCATAGCAAAATGTATGGATAGTATGTTAGAGTTTTATCTCTATCATGTTAGGATGTGTTGGGAGCATTGAGTTGGTTGTGATGTTCCAAACACCTAAAATCTGAAACTGCATTATGTTAATATTACACTGGTTTAAATGTTAGCTTATTTTCAGATTTTGTATGTAAATACTGAACTAAAACTGGGTTTAACCTTTCAATACTAAAGCTATAACCATGTACAAGGACACACATACCCTAACTTAGTATACACTGCGATGTAAACCTAACCCTTCTTCTCTATGTTATGTTCATATATCTATATAGATAGATATAGAGTTTATGCATACATGTTATAATGTATATAGATACATAACTAAATTACTACCTCTTTATATATATATATATATATATATATATATATATATATATATATATATATATATATATATATATATAATATATATATATATATATATATATATATATATATATATATATATATATATATATATGGTTAGCTATGCATGTTATGAGTAAATAGGTTGTGCATTGTAGATTGTTAACCAATATGCCATGAGTAGTGTAACTCGATAGCTATTGTTTTGAAACCCAAATCCTCATATACACTTTCATGTATATTTCACATACACACATGCCTACTATCTAACCATATAAACATGTCCACATACACCCATACACACACTAACCACATAACCTTTACATAATACTAGCTTTTCCCCTTCTAACACTATATATATATATTGTGATTGGAATTTAATGCTCGACATTTGTGCTTTAAATTTTGATTTTGATTATGCCTTAAAGCCTTGATGATTTGTTATTTCTTTATCTTTTCCAGTTTAACACCCCTGATTGCTTGTAAGTTTTGATACCCTATGATTGTTTTGGTCTAGTGTAACTAGTATATCTAGATGAGACTTACACTACCACCGTATGCCATGACCCTGTATGCCATTCTTTTAAATTGTATGATTTAGGTAAGTTCTGAGCCTTTGATTGTTGGGGACGAGACTCTAGAAGAAGTACGACCATCTTAATTTCGAGGACGAAATTTTCTAAGGAGGGTAGACTTGTAACACCTACTTTTCTAAAATGAGGATAATTTGAACTTTTGTAAAAGTTTATTATTTAATAATAGAATTTATGATTTATGGGAATTTTTAATTAATTTAATACTATTTAAAATTGGTGAGTTATAATTTTGATGTGTTAGCTAGTGAACTCTAGAACTGTTTAGCCTAGAGACTAACCATGACCATGGGGATCTAACCATGTGATTAGAATGACTATTTACAACTTTTTAGGATAAAGGTATTTTGGTCATTTTGTGACTTTTGAATTATTTAGGATTTTGATTAATTGGTAAATTTTAGATTATTTTAATAATATTTAAATTGATGTATTATGATTTTGGTCATTTTTTTATATTTTAATATTTTGGGAAAATTTTATATTTTTAATATTATTTTTATTGGATTTGTTTAGTCGGGTTTGAGTTTCGTATCGTTCCGACTTGTATTGTGATCCGGGTAGCTTAAACTCTAGATGGGACCCAATAGTAAGTTAAGCATGGCTCACAAGACCCAACATTTAAGTTAGTTAATTAAACTAATTTTTATCATGTTAGAATGGTTAAGTTAGAGACTCAAAACTAGATCATTTTGACCCCAAACTTGAACCTAGTCTAGACTTAACCATATGAGACTAGAGAGGGGCAATTAGAACATTTTCTATTAGCCCTAATGGACACTTTATGGCAGCCACCTTTAGGGGAGAATGATTCATTTCATTCATTACAATCTTGCCTCTTTTATTTTTTTGTTCTTCCCTAATTTTAGAGAGCCTTCCCATTGATTTGATCTCCAAATCAAATCATTCCTTCACCAAATCTTCCCTCAATCATTCCCATTCTCCAAGGGAAGGGTGCTACCAAGGTTTGGAAGAGGAGTGTCCACTTTGAGTGATCTTCGTATCGGAGCCGTGTCCTAAAGGATTTCATTGGGATTCCACTCCCAATAGGTAAAACCCATCCTCTAAATCGATTTTCTTTGCATATAAATTAGTTTTGAGTCCGTAGGATCCATCCTCATGCATGTGTCCCATTTAGATTCAAATTTGAGGCCATTTGGAGCTCTCTTGAGGATTTTAGATATGTGTCTTGTGTCATACTTGATAGATCCCAAATTAGGACACCCCATGTGTATGTATGTATGATAATAGTTTAAATAGATATTTAAATTCAGTTTTAGAATGGTTAGAGAGTGGATTGATCTTAGTTAGGATGGTTAGAATGAGTTTTATTTGGATACCTATGTTTGTATCCAAGTATCTTAGCCTATATGTGTTCTTTTGTCCAAAACAACTCAAATTTGTCATAATATTCATCCACGTTTTCATTAACCAAAGCAACTTAGAAATGTCATAACTTTTAGCTTAGAACTCCGATTTCTCCCATTTTTTAAAAGAACCGTATCGAAGTTAGCTTTCCAAATATATATTTTAATAAGCCAAATTCTTTCTGTAGCTTTCTATAGAATTATTTGAGTGTCAGCTGTACGAAAGACGAACGTGATTCGGTATTTTTGCGATTTTGGGAGCTTCCGGACACGAAAAGTGATTCGTTTGAAGTTTCGAAAAGCTAACACGAAGGGCTACAATATACTTTAATTTTAGAATTTAGTAGAGGTCCAATTGGTACATTATTGGTTTTAAGTAGAAGAGTGACTATACGATATATGCATTTTGTGTAAACTATGAGCCTGTGTAGTATGGATATTAAATGAATATAGAGTATGTAATACATGATATGTTAGATGAATGAAATGATATATATATATATATATATATATATATATATATATATATATATATATATATATATATATATATATATATATATGATATATATCCTCTTTACATTAATGTATATATATGGTTGAATGCAAGCATGTAGGAATACAATTAATATAATGTATGTAAGCAATACATAAATGCATGAATGAAAGAATGATATACAATGTATGCATGAAAGTATATATTGAATGCTAGATATGAATGCAAGGTATACATGTAGTGATAGATATGAATGCATAATATATAAATAATATAATGCAATATATAATGATAGCATGTATGGTAATGTAGAATATATGATGCAAGCATGTATATGTCCACTGTTTTTTCTTTTCCTTACATTTTTCTTCCCTTCCCTTTCCTTTTCAGTTTTTTTCCCTTTTTCTCTCTTCTATTTTACATGTTGTATACAATGTATATAATGTATAGATGCATGTAAGTATGTAATATGCATGAATGACATGTATGTAATAAAAATAAGTATATGTATGCAACTTAATGATATGTGAATGGATATAATGCCTGAACTGAAATATGCATGCATATGGGATACGAATGAATGTATAAATACATGAATGAATGTCATATATGAATGAATGAATCAATCAAAGGTATAAGTAAAATATAATGCATTGTAATGAATGTTAACATATATAATATATAAAAGTATGTATGTAAATATGCATGAATGTATATATCTATGTAACTATGTAAATATGCATGATGTAACATATGCCTATATATATAAATATATATGTAATGTGGATATGCATGTACGTATGAAGGTATGTATTTATATATATTACCTATTTTATATTATGCATTGTTGTGGTTCACATTGTCTTGTGATTGTGTGAGTGCTAGCCTAGGCTTGGTTAGGCCTAGTAAGACTTGTTAGACTTGTTTGGGCTAGGACTTGACCTAATTGACCTAATTTGACTAGTGTGGTTGACTAGAGTTGACCAAGTGTTGACTTTAGTCTAGTTTGACCTAGACAACATGCAGATGCAATATACATTTTATTTATCATCTCTCGTATACATCTTAACCTGTGTTGCTCTAAATAGGACTCTGTGGCTTCAGTTTGGACCTCTATACCTATCAGCTATTCAGGTTATCAGGCGAGTACATTCTATGATCATTTTATATCCTGTTAGAATTATTCTCCTGCTTTAAATTACTTTACTTGATACTGTCACGTTGGTCACACGAATTAGTACTATATGGATCCTTTTTTGAGATGTTATCCCCTCAGGAAGCATCAGATACTACATGTTCTGTGCGTTTCACTTATATTGTGTATCACTGTGCTTCATGGTTCATTGAATGACTTGTGACATGTACTCTCATGATCACAGAGTCTTCCTTGAATCCCCCATTTATGGGCTTTCCTAGAATCCTCATTTATGGGACTATTATGTACCACCCTTCGGGGGCCGTTACATGAATCATAACATAACATGGCTGGATCCTTGTGTATTTAATGGGGGTACGGGGGAGTAGAAGTGGACATGTGAATAATATCCAAGTAGTGTAGCATCAGAATTATTTCGTAGTGTAGCATCAGAATCATCATATGCCATCCACATGTCTATATTGTACTCTGACTCACTAGCCACTGTTAGTTCTCTACTTATAGTAGATATTTCCATTACAGCTATCTCCTTTATATTCTGTACTTTCTTTCAGTTTCCTGTATCTTACTTTACTGCATGATTATATTTTCTAACTGCTATGAACTGTTGAGATGTATTATGCTCGCTCTGTCCTGACTGGACCTGTTGAAAAATATGACAGAGGACGAGGAGGAGGTCTGTGTGGATACCTTCTACGGGACATCCCTAGAGGATACTTGTGACCCGGACTGCCAGCCGGATCCCTTAGCTATAGAGACTGAGACTCCCTAGTCTAGGTTTTGCTATTTCTGTCATTTGAGATCTGGATTGTATATATTCTTTCATATTCAGTAGTTGAGACTTGCATTTCTGGATGTTTGCTGAGATGTTATCTTAGACACTTAGACTCTTCTGATTATCTATATTTCATTTGAGTTCTATATCATATCGTGCTTCTTCTTCCTTAGTTGTGATTGAGTTTACATTCTGCTATGTCACCTCCATTCGAGGAGTATAAACTGCTTAGCATTATATTGTTAGATGTTGTGACCTAGGACAGCGTTCTACCGCCGACACTGCGGCATAGGCTGGACGTACCCACTTCTCGTGCCCTTACTCTAGGGTGCGGGTCGTGACAGGTGGGGGTGCAGGGGTCGCCGCGGGTGAATTGACACTCGTCAAGATGGGTACAATGGTCATGCGCTTCTTCAACTCATCAAATACCGCTTGACACTCCTCGGGCCACATGAACTCCTGCTCCTTACAGGTCAACTGAGTCATGAATTTCGTAATTCTTGTGAAGTTCTCTAGAAACCTTCGGTAATACCCGACAAGTCTAAGAAAACTTTTTACCTCTGAGATATTGTCAAAACATGCCACGTCTCTACTGCCGATATCTTGGCCGAATCAACTGAAATGCCATCTCCCGAGACAATATGTCCAAGTAAAGAGATACGGTCTAAGAAGAACTCACATTTGCTCAATTTGGCATAGAGCCTCTCGCTCTGCAATGTCTCCAAAACAATCCCCAAGTATTTCTCATGCTCCTAGTGGCTCTTCGAATATGCCAAAATGTCATCATTGAAGATAACCACAAACTAATCCAAATATTGGTAGAATACCCTACTCATCAAATTCATAAACACTGTTGGTGCATTCGTCAATCCGAAAGACATTACTAGGAACTCGTAATGACCATAGCGAGTCCTGAATGCTGTCTTCAGAATGTCTTCTCTGTGCACCTTCACCTGGTGATATCTCGATCTCAAATCAATCTTCGAAAATACCTTCGGTCACATCATCTGGTCGAACAAGTCATCAATCCAGGGTAGTGGATACTTATTCTTGATGGTCAATGCATTCAGTGCTCGGTAGTCGATACACATACGTACTGACTCATCCTTCTTTGGCACAAATAACACTGCCCCCCCAAGGTGATGCAAATGGTCGAATGAACCCCTTGGTCTGCAACTCTTCTAACTAAAGCTTTATCTCGTCCAACTCCTTCTTGGCCAATCGGTACATATTAGAGGAAACCGGTGCTGCTCCTGGCACTAACTCAATGTTGAACTCCACTTGTTTGTTAGGTGGTAGACCTGGCAACCCTTTCGGAAATACATCCATGAATTCCTCAACTATAGACGGTAGTAGTGCTACCTCCATAGACATGAAATCTTCAACTGCTGGTCCTACTCCCTTCTCAAGGGTCCCTATCATGAATCCAAACTCCTGACGGTCTGGTAGCCTGAAGATAACACTCCCTCTATGGCAATCTAATACGACATGGTAATGGCTCAACCAGTCCATCCCCAACACGACATAGAAATTTGGCATTAGAAATACCAAAAATCGCACTCTCATCTCTCTTCCATGCACTACCACTGAACAAGTTCTATAAGTACTAGTGGCTGACACAATACCTCTCTTCGTAAGAATCTTCCAACTCTTGGACAAAGGCGAAGTGACTACTCTTTGCATTAATATAAAACTACTAGATATAAAAGACAATGTGGAGGTTTATGGTTATCCTGAAGAATAGTCTCAAAACGTCTAGATTTTTTTAACATTGGACTACCGAACTCTGCCTGAGTTTTTTCCAAGAAAAATGCTATAAATAGAGGAGAATTCTTTAATATATTCACTTAATCATCTCTTCTCTTCTCTATTCATTCAAGTGTTCTCAAAGAGCTTTTCACTTTCAAATCAGATCTTTACAACTCCTAGCAAAGCCGGTGCCAATTTCGGTTCAATCTTGAAGTTTGGTCGAGTTGTACAAAAAGTTTGAAAATATCTCAATTTTTATACTGTTCCTAAAGTCGGCAAGTCCTTCAGATTAAATGCTTGCAAGTTGAAGTAGTTTTATTCAGATAAAAAGTACATGTTGTAAGAAGCTGCAAGACCTTCGGATTCAAATCTTGTGTTTCACGAGATAGTGGATTCAATATCGAGCTGAGTACTCGAGGCTGGACTGGTCCTCTCAGAGGAAAACCGAACCTTGGTGTTTGAGTTTTCTCTCTCTGATCACCTTGCATTACACTTTTTATTTAAGTACTGCTTACCTCATATTAGATTGTTACTGCCTTATAAATTTTTAGAGGTAATTTTTATTCCGCTGCACACACACACTCTATTCATCACCCCCTCTAGAGGTGCTCTATGGTCCTATAATTGGTATCAGAGCAGGTTATATTCAAATATAACACTCTAGAGAGTATACATATGGTAGCCGCAAAATATATATTTACCGGTGAAGGACAACCCACAAATAGACCTCCACTATTTGATAGAACAAACTATACATACTGAAAAATACGAATGAGTTTCTTCTTAAAATCACTTGACTTTGATCTCTGGTCTATATTCATAGACGGCTACAAAAAGCCACCTAGAGTAGTGATTGATGGTAATCTTGTGACAAGCCCCATGATAGATACACGGATCAAAAAAAGATATAAGCCAGTCTTGATACAAGAGCGATCAATGCATTATTTTGTGCCATTGATAAGACTGAGTTCAACTGAGTATCTATATGTGTCACATCATGTAAAACCCCAATATTTTCTAATTATTTTAATGCTTGAAAATTATTTTTCTATATTTAATTGAATTTATTTGGTATTGTACGAGTTTATAGGTGTATATGATATATGTATGTTGTGTGCTTGTTATATTTTAATACTACTAAACATAGCCTTCATTTATTACAAATATCTCTTTACTCAATTACAAATGTTTAGGAATTTTCTTGTGGATATATATATATAAAAAAAAAAAAAAAAAAAAAAAAAAAAAAAAATATATATATATATATATATATATATATATATATATATATATATATATATATATATATATATATATATATATATATATATATATGTTTATATATATTTAGTAAAAAATAATAATAATAAAACCAGGGGTGGCCGAGCCCCCATAGCAGCAGTAGCTGCGGATTGGAGGGGGGCTCGACCCCCACAATTGATTGTCAAGTCAGCAGCTATAGCTGCAATAAAAAACCGAACCCACACATTAGCACCAAAACCCCCTCCTAATAGCTTAGGCTCAGCAGCAGCTGAAAGGGGGTGGGCCCCAACCCCACACCCCATATGAAAACTTAGCAATTGCTGATAGGAGGATAACCCGAGCCTTAATTTTTCCTATTCGAAATAGGACTTGCGGCGGACATATATATATGTCCTGCTCGACATACAGCCGAACCCTAACCCCCTCGTTATCATAAACTTCTCGACCCCCAGCCGCCAACCATCCTCTGCATCCCCGCGCTCACAGTCGGCCACCTACTCGCCATCGACGACGTCGGAATCGCTAGGAGACGACGATAAACAGAGAATACTCTGTTGATTTCAGAACTCAGGTACCCGTTTTCAACTCCAAATATCTTTGATTCTATCCAACGAAAATTCGATCTATCGAATGCTGTGCGTAGTAGACATGACCCTCTTCAAACCCCTTCTGATAGAATCCTGGGAACCCCAAAGGATTGCCCGAAAAATCGAGACGAAGTTGGAGAAAAACCCACTTTTCTGATTTCTAAAAACTGTTTTGAAACGCCAACTTGTCGGCCACTTTTCTCGCTGTTCATTAAACTTTCGTAAAAACTAATTGAACACATTTGAAGACAACCTAACCATGATGAAAACGTAACTGGTAGATTAGTATTTCAATTTCTGTGTGTGTATTAAATCAGTGTTAAAGTTGTGCGAAAAACTGTTTTCAAAATAATAAATTTCTGAAATTTTTGTCCGATACGACGTTGTCCCGACAAACCGGACTACGTGGTCGCGCGTTATACGCATCGAAAGGCGCATATGGATGTTGCGGACGTGTGGGAACTGACGGAACTCAGTTTCGTCGCGTGTGCGTGACGAAACCAACGCGAATCCGTCGAGATACCCCCGTATCGGCGTTTTGCAAACTTGCCTATAACTTCGTGTACGGTCGTCGGATCGAGACGAAACTTGCGCCAACAGGTCCGAATCGAAATTTTGGTCCTGTGTGCCAAGTTTGGTTCGATTCTGAGAAGGTCGAATAGAAACCCAATTTTGGCGGACCCGCGACCCACTTAAACGGGCGATTTTGTACACGGCTCCTCGGAATCCAAAACTGGACATACCGTTGAGTTCCTCTCCTCAAACTGAAATCGTAGGCATGTAGTTTGACGACTTTAGAGACCGTAGACTTTGGCACATGTTTCGGTGCAAAGCGGGTCCAACGGCGGACATCGTTTTGACCCGAAATTACGATTTTGCCCCCGTTCCAGAATTTGACTTTTGGACAGGCATTTCCTAGATATATCTTCTTCACCGAGATCATTTTTGATGTTTGTTTCAGCGTTTGGAGTCATCTGTGATTTGTGAGTTTTTGGTGCGGACACTTGTTACTCTTGGACTTGCCACTTTGTACCACCAGGCAAGATACCTTGCCACCTTACTCTGTGATTATTATATTCTTATTTTCAGTTGTTATTTTCAACATTTATTTCGTGATATTTAAACTGTGTGTCCAAGTCACACTTGGGTGCAAGCGACTCTATCGGTCGTTTTTCTTGCTTTATTTATTTTCTCTTGCATTGACTTAGCTTATTGACCACCCTTTGATGTTGAGGTATTGGTATATCTCATACGGCCTTGACACTTGTTGTATCACGTGATGTGAATCTCATGCAGGACACGTATCCGCATAGTCGGCTGGCCACCGATATGTATGGTGCGTGCGACGGATAGGGTAACTGCCAATAGTATTGCATGATTAGAAGACTTGGCAGTTATTAGAGGTTCATATCAGTCATGGAGATGATGATACTAGGCATTGGGTGGGGAGAACAATACTTGACGTATGGGCTTCTTTACACTTCCATGATTTACCTGTGCGCTCCTCCGGAGACGCAGGCTCTAGGCGCCCTTTGACGTTTCCCAGAGCGTTATGGACGTAGCCTCTTGCACATGGTGCCCTCTGACGCTTCCCGAGCGTTATGGACGTAGGCCCCTGGTACCCTCTATGGGAACTATGCCGATCCTATTTTCAGCCAGGGCTCATGCGTCGAAGGATTGTATCTCAACTGCATATTCACAGTAGAATGGTCAGGAACCCGATTGCATACATACCTTTTTTCTCTTATTATATTATCACAGTTTATTATGGCATGGTATTTTCTTGTATCTTGCTATGTCCCCTGAGGACCTGGTTATCTCTCCAGGTTTAGACGATTTTCCACAGGAGTACGGAGCGGCATTGGAGCTATCTTACATTGATGACGAGACAGTTACTACTGATTGTTAGTCTATTCCATATTTGAGACAGTTGTAGACATTATTTTACATCTCTTTTCTTTCTATTTTGCGGAGGTCGGACTCCGATCTTGTGAGACTATTTTTCATAGCTGTTTGGAGTGAGTTTGTTCACCCGGCTATCTTTTGATACTCTTATTTAGTTATTTGGACTTCATTATCTTCTGTGTTGAGCTGTGATGAGATTAGATATGTTATTCTGGCCTGTGATTATTTATTTATAGCTTATGTGCATATATGAGGATTCCATATATTGGAGTATTCTTTATATATGTGCAGTTGGCATGTTCACGTACTTGGTCCTACGCATTATGGGACTGGGGTGTTACACATCACACGATATTTGGAAACTTCTTAAGGTAACTCATGAAGGTACTTCACAGGTGAAGGAATCCAACATAAGTAGATTGACACAAGAGTATAAGGCTTTCGAGAAGAAGCTAAATGAATAAATCAGTCAGATGTTTACATATTTCTTTGATATTTAATCTTTTATCATCACTTGGCAAGGATTACTTAAATCACGAAAAGATTCGCAAAGTGCTCAGGATATTAACAAAGAACTGAAACCCAAAGAAATTACGATCATAGAAGGAAACGATCTCATCATAATATCGCTGGAGACACTCATGGGCAAACCGATGACTCATGAGCTAGACTTACAAGACTTGAAAGAATTTACTCCAAAAGAAAAGTCTTATCGCCTTCAAAGTTCATGCTAAAAGAGTCAAAAGCGAAGATATGTATGATGAAGATTCAAATGGAGAGGAACATTCTCTTCTTGTAAAGAACTTCAAGAAATTCTTGAGGTTTAAGAAATCAAACCAAAAGAAGAAAGATTATCCAAAAAGCAATAAAGAAGAGACTATCTGCTATAGTTGTAAGAAGACTGGACACATCAAGAAAGATTGTCAAATGATAAAAAGATAAGACAATATGAACGATCAAATAGAAAGTCTTCATTATGGAAGTATGCTAATACTAACATCTGGCATGAAAGTGAAGCCAATGAATTAGAGGAAGAAGATAAAACTAACAACTCTGCAAATATTTATTTAATGGCATTCGATCGGGTAAAAACCAATCCTATATGATTTTACATTTGATAATCTTTCTGATGCTTTTAGCGACTTGTTAGATGAACACAAGAAAGCCTTAAGCAAATATAGAAATTTTGTTATTACTATTTAAATATATGGGGGAAATACCTTCCACCAGTAACACGAATAAAAAAATATCAACTCTGAAGCTTAGCTTGCATGATTCTCACAAAACTATTGAGAAAAGAGATCATGACTATGCCAAGCTAAACGAGTTATATGAGTTAGAGAAGAAGTATAGCATCGCTGCACAGAAGATTGATGTTATATCTATTTATATGATGTGGCATGTGCTTTCTCTAAAAAGTTAGAGGTAAAGTTGGAAAAATAGGTCATACATGCTACTCAGCCAAAGATCTGTCATATGACACTGCATACACATAAAACAACGTGATCAAAGAAAGCACGTAAACATAATGTTTCACATAATCATGCCTTTGTTTACAAGTATCCAAAGAAGACACACAAGCTTCATGTTTATAACATGAAACCAAGCACTGGCTCTTAAATTTTATGTACATATTGCTGTTCACATGGATACATCTCTAAGTTTTGTAGAGTTAGAAAGCTAGTTGACATGAATATATATGCATGGATATAGAAGCATAGAAAATGACCCATGCGGCCAGGGAACCCCATGCGGCTCAAACAGCCCATACGGCACAGAAAGACTACGCGGCTCAGGAACTATGCGTGGCATAACAGTCCTCCCCTCCAACCCATGCTGCATTAATTACTTTGACGGCTGACAACTCTGAAAAAGTGACAGCCCAGACACGAGGAAGTAATTATGACTCTATCATAATGACAGACTCCTAGGGAAGAGAAAGAGATCTCTGACATAATCCCCCGAGATCTACAAAGTGCCACGTGGCTTTGCCACGAGGACGTTCATATGCGGCTCGAGCGAAGACTTACCATGTGGTTCAGAATGAAACCGTCCTATGCGGCTCAGGCCGAAATAGTCTCATGCGGCAAGCGGAGGCCTTCCCATGCGGCTCAAGAGGACCATTTCCATGCGGCTCAGCCAGATGCATCTATATGCGGCTCGCAATGATCATCTCCATGCGGTTCGAAGGTTCGAGGGGTGACCATTACCCGAGCAGCCCTGACACGTGGCCCAAACCTTGTCACGACCCGCACCCTAGCGTTAGGGCACGAGACGTGGGTACGTCTAGTCTACGCCGCAGTGTCGGCGGTAGAACGCTGTTCTAGGTCACAGTCACTTCTAAAACAATATGTTATACTCTCCAAACGGAGGACAAACACATAAAGATACTATCTCAATCACAACTTTAAAGATAGATAACAGAACGATGAAATAGATAAGATAATCCACGAGAGAGAAGATCAGGAGTGATAGTAAAGAAAGTTCTATTTAAACAAACACAAGATTTCCAATACAACTCTAAAGCAAAAATACAGAAAATGAACAACCTCTAGGTAAATACTCCAAGCTCTACCAGTGTCCTCTAGGCTAACTGTGAACTCCAAGTACCTGTAAAATTTTATCAACAGGTCCAATCAGGACAGGAACGAGCACATATCTCTCACAACAGTTCATATCAGGAATGGACATATAAAGCAAGCTATAGAAAACTATACATGAAACGCTGTAAAGAGAAATCAACAGGAGAGAAGATATAACTGAAATATAAATATGATAAATAAAGAATGTAACCTTCTACGTGAATCAGAGCATAAATTGGTTATGTAAACAGCTTGGGTTGCACATGGATAAAACTATGGAATGCACATGGATAACTACTGGGGATAATGATCACATAACCAACTACACTCTCCCTGCCCCCAACCAATACACAAGGATCGAAGCATGCTATGTTATTGCACATGGATAACAACTACTGTATACATGGGGCTCATATGGTCATGAGTGTACATGAATAACACATGAGTGTACATGGATAAAAGTGAATACATGGAGTACATGATGAACATGATAAAGTACATGAAACATGACATACTCGATGTATCCGAGGGGATAACATCGCATGAAAAGATCCATAGGGTACCGATCCGTGTGAACGTCATGTCAGCATCAAGTATACTAGTCTATAAAAAGATTACATATCCAAAGAAGCATGAAAAGATCAGAGAATGTAGTCGCCTGGTAATCCAAACCGCTGATAAATGTAGATGTCCAACTGGAGTCACAGTGTCCTATTTAGAGCAATCACAAGTCACAAAAGAGTCTAACATAAATAAGAGTAATCTACAGTACATTCTAGATAATTCTAGGTCAAAGTCTAATCAACAAGTCCACTAGGTCAACTAAAGTCAAATTAAAGTCAACTAAGTCAACTAGTCAAGTTCTAGTTCAATCCGGGTCAAACTAAGCCAATGGTTGTCCTATAGTTGACTTTTGGTTAATATAGTCAACCTGGTCAAAGGGGATAAACTCTAGTCTCTAAGTATTAAACTATGAGGTTGTACTAATTCCGAATTACGAAAAAAATAGGAATTGACTAACTAATGGTGACACCTAGAGAAAATATCTACAAACATTGTCGGATGGTAAAACAAATATCACCAACGTGTCCAGAAGTGTCAAATCAGCTAGGATTGCCTGTCCTTAAGTCCAATTCTGGACACAGAGGCAAAACGGTAATTTCGGGCGAAAATGATGTCTGCCGTTGGACCTGCTTTGCACCGAAAAGCGTGCCAAAGTCAACTGTCTCTAAAATCGTCAAACTACATGTCTACGGATCCAGTTTTTCGATACGAACCCAACCGTATGTCCAGAGTTGAATTTCGGCGGGCCATGCATAAAATCGCCCGTTGAGTGGGACCGTGGGGCCCGCAAAATGACGTTCGATTCGACTGTCTCAGATTTGGACCAAACTTGGCATGCAGGACCATAAAAATGATACGGTTCTGTTGGCACAAGTTTCGTCTCGATCTGACGAACGAGCACAAAGTAATTGGAGAATTTGCAAAGTGCACGATACGGAGAATTTCGACGGATACGCATCAAATTCGTCGCGCACACGCGACCAATTTGAATTCCATAAAAGCCCACACGACCACGAAGCCATTACACAGCTTTCGATGCTTTTGGTTCGCGACCACGTCGTCCCGATTGGCGTGACGCACGTCGTGTGGAACAATTTTCAAGTTTTGAAAACAGATTTTTGGGAAACTTTGGGATTTGATTTCTCGACGCTCAGTCGATGATTTCAAATTCCGCAAGAAAGAATTCGAAGCCCTACATGTTGTCAAAAAGTATCTTCAAAAAGTTTTCTAAAATTCCTAACTGGTTGATCAGAATCTATCTCGAAACATGAGGGTTTCGACTAGAAAACTGTTCTGATTTTTGAAAGGTTTTTCGTCATGTTCGCATATGTTTTCTGGGCAACCTAGCGCTGAATAATACAATCTACCTAAAGGAGAATCAAGAGGGATATACTGGGTCCATACCTGAACAATCGGTTCGAAGAACCGTCGATCGTGCGTGGAGAAAATGCCGCACGAAGTAGCCTGCTGTTGCTGCTATTGCTGTTGGCGCCACCCGCGCCTGCGCGCGTGCGCGGAGCTCTCCGGCCGGCGGCGGCCACCGCGGCGGTGCCGAGGGCGCGCACGGGGGGTCGCCCAGGGGTGGCGTGTGGTTCGAGGGTTTTAGGTTGCAATCGACTCTCTCTCTCTCGCGTAATATATAGGAAAAGTGTCGGGTTCACCGCATGGGGGTTGCTCGGTTGGGCTTCTTCTATTACTCTCTGTTATATTATGTACAAAGGAGGCTCGGGGTTGGGGTGTTCCTGTGCTCTCGGTTGTGGGGGCTGGACTCAACTCAGGTTTGAGCTGGAGTCAGGTGTGTGGGCTGTTGGCCCGGCCCGGGGAGGCTATGGCCTGGGCTCAGGTATGCTACTGTTCATATTCCTTTTTTTCCTTTTCTCTATCTCTTATATATATATATTTTTTTTTTCTCTATCTCTTATATATTATATATATATACATTCACATATATATATATATATTTTTTATATATAACACATACATATTTTTGTACACACATGGTAAATACATAGTTATACGTTATTGGTATATATATACATACATGCTTATATATACGTAATACACACATATATAATATGTAATATATATACACATGTATAATTATATTTGTATATAATTATACGTACACACAATTATATATATAATATATAGATATATATATATATATATATATATATATATATTATATATATATATTATATATATTTTATCTATATATATATATATATATATATATATATTTTATATATATATATATATATATATATTATATAATATAGATATTATATATATATATATATTATATATATATATATATATATATAATATATATATATATATATATATATATATATAATATATTATATTCACAAATACATACACTATTATATATTCTCTCTCTATATATATTCTCTATATATATCTCTCTCTCTATATATATATTCATCAATATATAATATATATTCTCTCTCTATCTATATATATATCCTCTATATATTCTCTCTCTCTCTCTCTATATATATATATATATAATATATATATATATATTAATATATAATATATATATATAATATATATATATATATATATATATAATATATATATATATAGATATATATATATATATATATAAATAAAAAATAAAATAAATATATATAATATATATATATATATATATATATAATATATATTATATATATTAGACAATAAAATAATTAACAATAAAAATAATAATATATAACAATCTCAATAAATAATAATAATAATAAAATCTATTTTGTATAAATAACCAAATATCTAGGAAATATCGTTAAGTCTACCCAAAAAGCTAGAGAATATTCGTACATACCTAAAAGTAAGTCTACTTAGGCTTGGGCTTGGTTTGGGTCTAATTTGCACTAGTTTGGTACAACCGGGTTCCCTAAAACTAAATATTATAATTAATAAATAAATAATCTTCGATAAGGTTCACGTCACAACTTGGCCTGGTTTCCTAGTTAGGACATCACTATGGCTCGGCCTTCTCTACCAGGGCTAATACGCTAGTCAAAGCATGCCACTACACTACCCGTGCCCTAATTCCTAGTCACCTTGTACTCCAAATCTCAACAATGGTTAAAGTCATCTACCGTAATAATTAACTAAATAATTATTTATAAAATCTAAAAAAAACCATTTTAATTAAATAAATAAAAATTTTCAAAATTTTGGGAAGGGAGGCTACAAATCTACCCACCTTAAAAATAATTTCGTCCTCGAAATTTAGGTCGGTCGTACTCCTTCTAGGTCAACACCAACAATCAAAAAGAAAAAAAAAAATTCTTAATCATACCATTAGGGAGAATAACATATGTAGGATCATGGTCAAATTAATCATAAGAGTTGAATGTCTCACCTAGGTGTATAAGTCATACTAGATTAAGCCAGTCATCGGGTATAAACATACAAACAGTCTAGGGAGTCCAATTGGAAAGATAAGGGAACGCCAATCATCAAGGCCGTAGGGCAGTCTGCCAACCTTTATGAAATTGGCAACTATCAAAGAACATAACTAGTAACTAACTCTGAAGGGCTACTAACTCCAAATATAATCAAGAAAAATAAGGTTTAAATCACGACTTGTCAATAGCACACAAAAATCCAAGCACACTATATTATATATATATATATATTATATATATATATATATATATATATATATATATTATATATATAAGAAAATTTTAGTCCCAATACGATCTAAGTTGATCAATCAGGATGAATCGATGTTTGGGCAAGATAGAGAACGAGGTCATTGAAGTTTGAGCATGAGTATCGAAGATTTTGAAATCCATGTCACAATTGGATTTTAATTCAATTGAATAAATCCCAATATATTGGATGATAGAAGGATGACCAAGTCAACTGGTCGGTCAAGGGATTTAGAATTTAAAGGATGATGCAAGGATATAGAATTGAATCAATTTCCTCCTTTGTATAGGAAAACTATATGTAATACCTTGGGTCTGTTTAATAAGTATAGTGTCTTGTCTTTCCGAAATATGTGAAAGGCAGATAATAAAGAATTCAAAGGCGATGTTATTGAGTACAATACGTGTCTCATAGACGAAAAAAAATAGTTCAAAGGGAAATTGTCAAGGCTGTCGCGGATGAGACTCTAGGACAAGTTTAACTATGTCTCCATCCACGTAGAATAATATATGAAAAGCGAACCGAAGTACAATAGGTTGATCAGACCATCTTGCACAGGTTCTGATTAGACAATATGTTAGTGGATGCGGCCCCCAATAATATATGTCATGATCAAGCTCGAAAAGAAGATAAGCTTGCAAAACTGGTTCTAAATTAGCAACGTAAGGTAGTCAAAACATAAGTAAGGATAATGATGAAAGAAATTAAATAGTCTAAGTGAACTTATCAATGTGGTTCACAATAACTAGGATTTGCTGGGTAGTGAGGCATTCTACCCACCTTAAAAGAGTTAAACTAATAGGGTGATGGAACAACTGGTCAAGCCATCAAGATAAAGTACAAGGTTGAGCATTTAAAGAATCAAGCAGAACACCAACACATGTCGGGTCAAAAGAAGTGAGTCAAGTTGGATTTTTAATTAAAATCGAAAATAGTTGGTACTATGGTATAGATAATTAGTTAGTCATTTCGACTCGAAGGTCATATCAAAAGGATAGTGTACAAGGAGATGAGTTTAAAGGGACACGATATGCCCACATGAAGATGAACTCGTCTGGGCCTTGTACACAGTTTGTTGGAGGGTAACAGCTAGTATTACACTCCGAATATCAAAGTCATGGTAAGAAATGTCAAGGATTCAAAATAGAAAATGGAAGTTTGAGAGGTGACAATTAATGCACAAAGTAAAGGAGGTCAAGTTGAAGCACGAAATACAAATCAGTTACAGAATAGATAATTTAGGGATACACTTCTAGAGAGAATACTGTTAAGGAACGAACAACTCATTATTCAAATACTACGAACGATTAGAGAGTCACAATACAAGATCTAGATTTGAGGAAAGTTAAGTATCATCTGCCTCTGAAATCCTGAAGTTCACTTGATCATAATTGCCAATCGTATTTTTACCTTACTAGTCTCTCTATGATAATTCAATCCTCATATGTTTACCATCCAGATTTTTACAACTTCCGTTATCTAAATCCTTATCATGATCATCATAGGCAGAATTCTAAATTTCCAAAACATTTCTCATGAAGCATCCCTTCTTATTAAGAATCAATACTATTCATTTTAAATCAATTTTCATATTTCTTCACATTGTCCCAATTTAGATCCGAAACCTCTAACTCAAGTTTATGAGATCTTTAACTGTTTAAATTGTTTTCTCGTATCATTGAATTCCCAAAAACCTCTAGGCCTTACAACTTTTTTTCTATCGTAAAATCAACCTTCATATTCTTCGACATACACCCATGAATATTATTCTCCTAAATATTTTTTTTAAAAAAATTCACAACAATGTCCAAATTTCCATAGCCTTGTGTCCTTTCTATCCCTAGTCATTTTTTTGCAATAGTTCAATTTCATATCTTCATCGAATACCATTTAATTCTCTTTTCCATTACTAACCTTCTTTAAAGCCTTAGGGTAAAACTGCTCGAGAATCAATAACCAGAATTTGAACTTCTCAAACTAAGTTGACCTTGAATATCCTCATCAGTTTTGAAATACACTTACGAATTATTCATACCAAGTTTTCTCTAAGTGTGGTTTGTTTCTAGACTGGTAGTATACATCTCTTTGATTTCATCCTAGACCTTCACCACATATCATTCTCAAGTTTCCATGTAACATCCAACCTTTTGGATTCCTACAAAATTATCACACGATAAACCAGTTCAATTATTTTCGAGCTACATGATTTACGACACTTCCTCAACCTTTTTCCATAAAAAACGAAGGCTCAAGGGTTACAAAGTATGCATGTACGACAGAGTTTAAGAAAATGGGAATACAAGAAATAATGGTAAGGAAGGAATAATGAAAATCCGCACAAAAGAGATGAACCAATCAAGATCAAATTCAAGAGGAAAAGGAATTCAAATCGAATTTCGTAATGAGATTCTCAAGGGTCGTCCCTGGAATCTCTCAAAGGATCCAAAGTGTGATTGAGTATCTCTAATTCTAACACCTTATTTCTTATACTCTATAGCAGGCTCGTAGCAGTACAACTAAGTCGTCGTACTACTACGAAATCGCACAAATGCGAATCTCGACCTGCATGGGCCACCACTAAAAACGTGTCGACCCGCACCCTAGCGTTAGGGCACGAGACGTGGGTACGTCCAGCCTACGCCGCAGTGTCGGCGGTAGAACGCTGTTCTAGGTCACAGTCACTTCTAAAACAATATGCTATACTCTCCAAACGGAGGATAAACACATAAAAATACTATCTCAATCACAACTCTAAAGATAGATAATGAACGATGAAATAGATAAGATAATCGACGAGAGAGAAGATTAGGAGTGATAGTAGAGAAAGTTCTATTTAAACAAACGCAAGATTTCCAATACAACTCTAAGACAAACAATACAGAAAATGAACAACCTCTAGGTAAATACTCCAAGATCTACCAGTGTCCTCTAGGCTAACTGTGAACTCCAAGTACCTGTAAAATTTTATCAACAGGTCCAATCAGGACAGGAACGAGCACATATCTCTCACAACAGTTCACATCAGGAATGGACATATAAAGCAAGCTATAGAAAACTATACATGAAACGCTGTAAAGAAAAATCAACAGGAGAGAAGATATAACTGAAATATAAATATGATAAATAAAGAATGTAACCTTCTACGTGAATCAGAGCATGAATTGGTTATGTAAACAGCTTGGGTTGCACATGGATAAAACTATGGAATGCACATGGATAACTACTGGGGATAATGATCACATAACCAACTACACTCCCTGCCCCCAACCAATACACAAGGATCGAAGCATGCTATGTTATTGCACATGGATAACAACTATTGTATACATGGGGCTCATGGTCATGAGTGTACATGAATAACACATGAGTGCACATGGATAAAAGTGAATACATGGAGTACATGATGAACATGATAAAGTACATGAAACATAACATACTCGATGTATCCGAGGGGATAACATCGCATGAAAAGATCCATAGGATACCGATCCGTGTGAACGTCGTGTCAGCATCAAGTATACTAGTCTATAACAAGAGTACAATCCAAAGAAGCATGAAAAGATCAGAGAATGTACTCGCCTGGTAA
>JANAVB010024848.1:55000-82701 GCA_029216955.1 Iris pallida
GACGAGGCACTTCCCGTCGTATCTTGTAACTCTACTCGGAAAGTCCCCACTGATGGAAGGGGGAAGAAGACAAATATTCCCAGCCCGAAAATCTCAACCACTGCGACTAAAAGACTGTCGTCTAAGCGGGTGCCCACCACCGGAGTTTTCCAAGGTACTCGCTCTAAGACGAAATCTGCTACAGTGGGAGATTCGTCGTCCATAACGCAGGGGGTTGCTGAGGCTGGGGGTAGCACCCCTCCGAGCCTCCACAGCAACCCAATGTTCCAAGAATACGAGCCGGGGAAGACAACTCTCCCATCAGATGTAGCAAATCTCGACATCCCCGATGACATCCACAACTCCCAAGATGAGGCGAACTTGGAGACTGGGGGTACTGTTCCTTCCGAGTCTGAACCAGAGGAGAACATTCCCACATACCCCGACGACTTCTCACTACATGGGTATGATTCGGAGGGCGCTTCCTTCACCGCTCCGTCTACCTCTCCTCACGTAAAAGTGGTATTCATGACAGACAGCAACCAAGGTGGTTCCAGTGATCGCCAGCGCATCGAAAGTCTCGAAGCCATATTGCTTGCTTTGGTCAAGTCTGTAGACGAGATTAAAGCGGCCCTTCCAACTCTGTAAGGAGGGACGCCTGGCCCAACCAACACGGGTCCCATGGTCAATGCGGACTCGAATTCAGCGGCACGAACCCGGGCGACAATTCTCCGAAAACAACGGCCCCCACCGCCGTGGATGAAGCCCGCGAAGTAAGAAGAGAGGTCCAAGAGCTCCGAGCCATGTTCCACGCCCGAGAGAATTCTCAAGACCTCAGAATACGGCAATCATACCCCGCTGCATGGAGGGATGTGCCATTCCCACCAAGATATAAGCCGTTCAATATCAATCCCTATGATGGCAAGACCTCAGCGAGTCGGTACATCACTTACTTCGAGGTCACCACCGATCATCTGCCCCATGACGATGCTATTCTCACACGATTGTTCGTCCGGGTATTGGAAGGAGTCGCCTTCGACTGGTATCGTAATCTGCCGGACAACTGCATCCACTCCTTCACCGGCTTCAAGCACAGGTTCTTGGAAAGATTCTACGAAGTAGGACAGGACATCACCATGTCCACCCTCATGGACGTCGTCCAAGGGGAGAAGGAACTGACAAGGAACTACATTGAGCGATTCCGCCAAACCGCCATGCCCTCCGGAAATTCGGATTCCTCCTTGATTGAAATTTGCCAAAAGGGACTGCTTCCAACGATCAGTCTCTGGATGGGCGAAAGTCAATTCAAGGATTGGAAGACGTTCATCATCAGCGCCATAAGCGCGGAAGAACGATTGAAGAAGGCTCGCCAATTGGGGTTGCACATCTCAGACGGAGAGAACAAGGGCAAACGTCCTAATACCAACAACGACAATGGAGGTAATTCCTCCAATAATTGAGATAGCAGGGGCAAGCAGGCTATGGTGACCGACACGACACAGAAACCTGAGCTAAAGCCGGCAGACAAACAATAGCCGTAAATCACTTACTCCTTCGAAGACGTTCACGTCAAGCCCATCTTTGACATGCTCATACAAGGGGACAGAATTCAGCTTCCTCCACCAAGACGAGAACCGCGGCCGACAGAGATAGAGAACGCAAAGTACTGCCATTATTATCGCTATGTCCACCATACTACACACGACTGCTACCAACTGAAACGGTACATCCAAAACCTCATCGATTCGAACGCTTTGGCCATCGATTTCGAAGAGGTAACGGTGGCAGCCAATATGGTGTCGATACAATTCGGCAGCTTCCCTCCAACGAAAACTCAAGACGGGGTGGTCCCCATCCCTATGGCGATAATGAAGATTGATAATCTTCCACCTTCCCGAGATAAGGCTGCTGGCCTAGTGCCCCTCACCACATCACGAGGGGAGGTCATGTGGATCCATCCAGATTTGGTATCGAAAGCGACTCGGCTTACACCATCTTCTCCTACAAGAAGAAAAGTAGAAAAGTCAGGACCTGACACACAATCTCGGCAGACATCGAAGAATCTACAGCCGTCGTCACTCGGTCGAGAGCACAATCCCAACCCGTGGTTGACAACCCAGCTGAAAATCATCAACCCACTACAACTGATGCTCTGGGACCGGCTCAGCCTTCGACGACCGACAAGCCTAGGCCGAAGGAGACTCGTTTTGACAAATCCCTCCGAAAAGAGGTATCACAGGGCTGGAGAAGCCCTACAACTTCGACATATTAGCACAGTTGGCCAACACACCGGCCAAGTTATCATTATACGAGCTTCTGAGACTCTCTAAGGATGTTTGTGCAGCTTTGAGCGATGCACTCCAAAATGCCGATGCGTACCTGGCTCAGGACAACCTCACGGGAAAACCCGCCTACAGATCTCCAAGACAGCGCCTGTACGGGAGCAATGCCCAACATCGTCTTCACTCCACAGGACATGCTCATCAAAACTAATCTGCACGATCGCCCGTTATACTACACTGGATACATCGGCGACGTAAAGGTAGACCGGATGCACATAGATCCTGGCTCTTCCATAAGCATTATCCGAAGGGTCTGCTACATCATCTCCGTATCCCGATGCATCGCCTGATGCCTACAAGCACCGCCATCAGCGGGTTCAATTTGGGCAGGAGCTACCCTATCGGGAAGATTCGTCTGAAGTGCCAAATTGGCGACCTCCAATCCGAAGTCACCTGCTACGTCATCGATGCAGACACTTCTTACAACATCCTCTTGGGGCGTCCGTAGATACACGATTATATGATCGTGTCTTCCACGCTGCACTAGTACTTCAAATATGTCGACAAACACGGCTTCGTGTGGACAAAATTTGTTGATATCGATCCCTTCAAAGGGGTCGAATCCTACTACTCAGACTCCTGCCTATATGAAAAGTCAAAGAGGCACCTTGATGAAGGAGACGTACAAGCTCATACCGAGACAACCACAGGATCAGAAGAACCTCTGACGATCCACCTCCAAGCTCGCAAACCGGGCAGGTCTGCACCCCTTACTGCCACTCTGCGGAAGGACGCGATCAGCCTCTCGACACAGGAGAAGCAGATGATAATCCGGGTGCCAAGGTCCAACCAAGTGCCGAGACCTACAACGGGGCTACTGACAATCAGACTGCCGAGAGTCGGTCAACCCCAAACGGAGAAGCTCAATCCCCGATAGGCCACTGACGATACGCCTTTCCAAGAAGGGTCGTTACCCCGATGCAAGATCTGACACTTCTAGCGAACCAGCCACTCCTCGCTCCACATCAAGTGCCAAACTGGGGGTCGTTAGTCTGCCAACAACTCTACGCTCTGCTCCATCAGCTGAACCTCTGACAATCAAGCTGCCCAGGGCGTCCTCTCAGTCTTCATTTACACAGGGGGTAGCCGAAGAGGAACCGGAGTTAGCCAAGTATGTGGCTGCCCACACTGATGTTCCCTCCGCAGATGATGTAATCCCCCTAGAAAAGATACCTTACTTCATCAATAAAGGGTTATCTTTGAACTACACCGAGCTCAATAAGCTATGTACAATGTATGCTATGGAATACGGTATAGGCACACACCTACACACAGGTGACAAATATGTACACCGCGATCCAGCTTACTCTAGTAGAAGCCGCTTACCGAATAATCGAGGGAGGGGACCATCCAATCATCTTCGGCCGGAAGGACGACCCGCATCCCTTCACCATAGAGGAAGCCGACCTAGGGTCAGATGCTGGAAGACTGCCTCTGTATCTTTATAGCCCCCAATCCAAATATCTCATACAGAAACAAGGGTATGATCTGGAGACAACGCCAGGTTTGAACTACGGCACTTGGCGACGATTACCTTTGAAGCCGTCAGTCCCGACGGGCAAACCACGGGACTACTATAGCAAAACTCGATTTGGATTAGGGTATGTAACGCCTACTACGCCTCCTGAGAGTTCAGATGAAGAATGTGACTGGCAGTCACATTCAACCGGGTCACCAACTTCTGATTAGGATACCAGCATCGGAGACGTGTTCAGACAAGTCTTATCAGTCAACATGGCATTCGCCGACGCTTACGAAGAAGACGAAGACATCCTCGAGATCCTCGAACTAGAGCCGTGGGCCCAGCAATTAGATGCACAATAGGAAAAATGGTTCGAACTGAGAGAACCTCTACTGAAGATGAAGTCATACAGGTTGACCTCGGCAGCGAATCTTCTCCAAAACCAATTTTGTCAGTAAAAGCCTAGCAGACGAAGAGCAGGAGTCGCTGCTAGAACTTGTCAGAGAATATTTGATGTATTTGCCTGGAGCTATAAAGACATGCCAGGGTTAAATCCCGACATTGCTCTTCACAAACTCAATATTCGGCCGGATGCGAAGCCAGTCAAGCAACAACAGCGACGCTTCCGCCCAGGCATCATGAACGCGATCGAAACTGAAGTCAACAAACTGATAGCCAGCAGCTTCATTCGTGAGGAGCAACATCCCGACTGGGTCGCCATTATAGTGCCTGTCCTCAAGAAGAATGGGAAGATTCGAATCTGCATCGACTTCCGCAATCTAAACGAGGCATGCCCCGACGATGAATTCCCCCTTCCTATCACAGACATCATGTAACCTCACTTTTTCAAAAAATCATTTTTCCTGTATAAAGTACCTTAATAATAAATTTACTTCTTTTCTTTGAATCCCTTCCAATTGTTTTCTTAAAACAATTGTCCAATCAAATAAATCAATGGACTGGACACAAGCCCATTTCATTGGCCTGGTAGAAAAAGCCCAGGGCAATTCTACTCAAAAGAACTACAAGGGTTCTTTTAAGTCACTTTGTTTCTTTATCCTTCTCTGCTGCTTTATTCCTTTAGGTTTTCAAATTTCAAACTGCCATTACACCTACCACCTTGACCATGTGGAGTAACAGAATAGGCGCGTCAAATTCCTTTCCCACCCTCTTCTAACCACCTACTTAAGCAGCCATCACCCTCATTCTTTCCCATTCCCCTCAGATCTAGAAACTTTTCTTCCTTTCCAAGTCTCCTCAGAGCAGAGCTCCACCCATTTGTTTCCAATTCTAAACCAGAAGAAGAAAAAAAGAAGAAGAAGAAGAAGAAGGCTGAAGGAGAAGGAGGAACGGCCATGGCTGCAGTGATCATCGACGTTGGAGGACTCGACGTGAAGACTAGCTGTGGTGAGTTTCGAACCTTGCGATTACAAAATTTTAGAATTTCTGAATGAACGTTGATCACTAGTTGATCGTTTCCTTCTCATTGTGCAATTCATAATAGGGACCTTTTGATTTCTGGATCAACCGATCATCATTCTTCCTACAAATTCGAATCGGTGAGTGTAAATTCAATTCTAAGATCTCGAATCATGTTCTATGATTTTGTAAATTATTAAACTCTCCTAGTAACTGGTGAATCCGTATGCGTAGTTGATCGATCCTCGTTCCAATCAGAGAACCTTCTAGTCTGATCACTTGTTCTAATCAATCGATTTGTGAGATCGGATCAGCACTTGTAGCTGTTGGATCTACAATTTGGGAAGGTGAGTGATTCGTTCCTGATCTCTCCCTTGAAATTGGATTACTTGAATTTGTGATTCATGAGGAGTTCTTATTTTCCTCTCTAAGGATCTATAGTTTTGAGGGGTTTGTTTTAGATTGTTTAGTAGATATCTGGAGTTCTCTGAAATTCAATTTGTAGAAGAGAACTCAGGAATTACCCTGCTGTCTCTGACTACCACGTGTTTGATGCACTGTTTAATCAGGCTTTGTTCACTCTTGGATCCGAGTGGGAACTTATCGGATACGATCGTTGTGGTTGGCAATTGTGGGTACAATTCGATATTTCAGGTATTGGTACTCTTCTTTTTACAAAATTCTGAAATATAGGCTCAGGTACCATAGAATCTAGTACTTGTTATTTGTGAAATTCTATTTCTCAGTTGTTGAATTGAGTCCCGAGTAGTGAAGTAATCACTGGTAGCATGTGTTTTATTTCAGGATATGTTTTGCTTTGTTGTACACTGTAGGGTGATTTTTGAACTGGTGAAGTGTAGCTAAGTGATTAACTATTAGATTTAGTATCCAACATTAAGAGAACTGGAAATCAATAGTGATAGATTAAAACTTGATTTTGTAACCTCAGGTTGGGAGCCTGAACTACACATTGGGTTGTCACTGGTTCGTGTGAGCCTAGGTTTGATTCCTATTTATCACTGCAATTTGCAGATGGTTTGCATCAGCCTAATATTGAAGACTGATGGTAACAGTCTTTGCCAACTGAATCTGGGAATAGGTGCCTCATTAATGTATAGGAAGGAATGATACCTAGGGAAGACTAAGTTGATATCAGTCATGTTAAGACTGAGAAGCAATGTCCCATGACTGATGTCCCAACCAAGGTTTAAGTAGAAGTTGGCTTGGTATTTCGAACTTGTAACCTGAGTCAAATCAGGTTTTGAGACTGAGATAAAGGAAATTGGTTGGTTTCTTAAACTAAAGAGTCTCATTGCAATATATTAACTCTTGAGAATTCAAATGCAGTAGAATGAATCTGAGATTGCATGTGTCATGATTCAGTCTAGTGAGCATGAACTGTTGACAGTGCTGGGTTCTATAAGAGATTCATGAACATTCTGAGAACCTTGTTTTAAATGTTATTAGAGAATGTTAGTTTACAGAAGGGTTGTTCTGATTTCTGAGACCATATTCAGAGAGGATATGTGCATAGTAATCCTTATCCTAATTTCTAATTTCAATTTGCTTGATCATTAAGGGTTTATACTAAGCTTTAATCTGGGTTGTATAGTTATGTCCAACCTCTGAAATTGTCAATCTAGACTCTGAAATGGTTGTCCTACCTCGGTTTGGGATTATTATCCCCTGTTTTTCTGAATCAGCATTGTTGGAACCTTGTGTTATCTGTGGTTTAGATAAATGTTCATCATGACTCAACCTTCTAAGACTGAACCAGTGGTAGGAGTATGTGAACTGGTTCTTGATCTAGTTTGGGTTGGATGAGTGTTTCACTTTAAAGGGTCCCTTGCCTATTTCCTATGATCTATCCTTATCTTAAATATTGATTGGTTAATTGAAAGGGAGTTGGAGCGTATGTTGGTAACATTCTCGAGTACATGAAGACCCTGTCCTTATGAGTCCCTGATTACATGAGTAAAGCCAGTTGAATTGGGAGTTCAGTGGGTACTTAGGCTGACTGGGAACCAATCTGGTAATCCCTGTACTGCTAGGGTATTGACCACTGTTAGAAGAAAATTGCAGTAGGGAATGTGGTGGACTGTTAGTCCAAGATATGGATTGCAGTAGTAGAGAATCACTAAAAAATATGTGTTTACTGCATGTATAGTTGAGGTTGGCAGATTCTAACTGACCTGTTACTGGACTGTTAGCAAAAAAATTGAATTATAATGGACATACCCTCTAACAGTACCATGAGAATAGCTGAGAATATGTGTGTCCTGTTTTGGTTAGGTACCAGTCCATTTTAATTTAGAAGTTAGGCTCTGTTAAGTTGTATATTGGTGGGTGGCAATGAAAAGGAGGAGTATGGTTCGACTTTGAAATCATGCTTGTGTAATAGCAAGATTATACAATCTTGTTCAGGTTAGTAAAACTGTGAGAGTTAGAAAAATAGGCTCTCTTAGAAGAGGGTGCAGTATAGCTTTTAACTAGGATTATGTGAGTTATACCAACTCTCTTGACAAATGCATGGTTAGGATATCAAAGATTTATAATAGGAGTTGACTAGTTTCATAAGTTGATGAAGTAATTAGCTAACGTTTCGCCTAAAACTAATTTTTGTAAATACTCATAGAGTGAACTAGTATTTATCAAATATAACTTAGGGTCACTTTAGTGTTCTTAAATATCAACTTTACATTGTTGACTCATCAACTGTAAATCAAAAACAGGAGGATTCTCAGCTCCACTACTCATTCTTGATCACCCGGTGCCAGGCAAGTATACTCCTCTGATTTGTCCTTTTCTCATGTCTTCATTCTTGTATCTCTTGATGATACGATATACCACGATATTGTCTCGTTTCATGTTCCATGTTTCATTGTGTCTGGGAGGGGAAATACTATAGATATGTGATCAAACCCTGTTACTACTCATGTGAATAGCTTGGGTCCCGTACAGTGCACGGGGCCAAAGCCGTACCATTTCATTATCATTGCATCTACCCAAGCCGATCACACTCTAGAAGTATTTCAAATATTGCACATGTCAGGATTCAGTTTGTATTTCAGGATCTCATGGTTGTATTTATGTTCAGGCTGTATTTCATGTTCAGTTTGTACTTCATGATTCAGGTTGTATTTCATGTTCAGGACTCTTACCATGTTTCCCTATTTTACTTACAGTATTTCCTGCTCAGTTTCATGTCATCTCATTTCCTGTACTTTACATTTATTCCTGTTTTTTGATTCATACCATGATGTACATGTTCATTTCTTTGGATATACTTTGCTCCGCTCCTGAATAGGATATGTTGTAGGTGAGTTGGAGGCTTTATGTGACACATTCTATGGCAAGGAGCCTATTGATGCAGGAGAGCTAGCTGGTGCAGCTCATGACTTAGAGGCTGCAGAAGCCTAGAGATTTCCTTAGTTTTCCTATTATTTCCATGTATTGTGACTAGTAGACTTTCTATCATTCTGGAATATAATAATCTCTGATATTGTACTTTACTCTAGGATATATTTTATAGATGTGTTTCATTCTTGTCTTGATATCTGTTTAGTTTCCCTAGAATGGTACAGCTTACTTTGTTATTCTATGACAAAGGCTGGGCGTGTCCGACTCGTATCCGGTTATTCGGGAGCGGGACGTGACATGTTTTTAGTGGTGGCCCATGCAGGTCTATCCTAATGGTACCTAGGTCTTAGCATACTATTGGAGGACTTGATTACACTAGGAAAACTTGAACACAGCATAGGAAAATGGGAATTAAGGGTATATCAGGTTTATCATGTTTTCAGGTGCATTGATATTATAAAAACATTGTTTATTAGGTTTTAGGGTTTGTCGTTCAACGAAGTTTTCTTTTTATGCAGGATGGTTGCCACAAGGAAGACCGCAGATCAGACTGGAGTTGCAGGCGGTTCTGGAGTTGCAGGCGGTACAGAGCAGCCCGCACCAGATGTTTAGGCAGATCAGCTTCCGCCAGCGCTCCTCTTTCCAGCACTGCCGCCGACGATGACATTTGACGGCAACCAGGTGATGGCGATGTTTCAGCACTTTCTGGAGGCCCAGAACCATCAGGTAGCGCAGTTCAGAGCGACTGTCATCGACGCGCTGAGGACCAGAGAGCCGGCAACACCAGCACCAGCACCAGTCGCACCTCCAGCACCACGAGGACCGAGACCAGGGACGGCAAAGGAGTACCAGAACCTCTGCCCGCTAGACTTCTGGGGCAACGAGGGATTCTCTATGCAGACGAGTGGCTAGAGAATACAGAGAGGTCCTTGAGGTTGGCAAACATTCAGATGACACGAAGGTGGAGGTGGCCAGCATGCGACTCTTCGACTTGGCGAGGACATGGTAGGGAGGAGCCCAGTTGACGGAGCCCCATGTATCTTGGGCAGTTTTTAAAACACTGTTCAAGGAGAAGTTCTATCCAGAGGTGGAGCGGGATGAGCTGAGGATGCAGTTCGAGGCGCTACAGCAGGGGACTATGACGGTCGCAGAGTATACTTCGAAGTTTACCAGACTCAGCCGATTCGCTGAGAGCCTAGTTAGAGATCCAGAGGACAGGGCCTGGAGATTCAAGAAGGGTCTGAACAGGGAGCTGCGACATGCGGTAGCTATTAGCCAGGCGACTACCTACACTAACATCCTTAAGATCGTCCAGGCAGTCGAGAAGGAGATGGACCCGAGGTCCAAACGGGATAGGGACGTCGGCAGCAGCAGTTACCAGGCGCCAGCGAAGAGGGTGCAGATACAGACTCCGGCGAGGCAGCATCAGCAGCAGCAGTTCAGCATCGTCCTACCAGAGTTCCAGCAGCTCAGCAGCATAGAAGCAGCAGGGGATCACTTGTACATATTGCCATCGACCGGGACACCACGTGGAGGTCTGTCGCAAGAGGCTCGGACTTTGCCTCTTCTACGGATCAGATACATCAGATGAGAGACTTCGCTCAGGCTACAGCCAGACTAGCAGGAGGACCCGAGGAGCTGGAGGACCACCGCTGCACCACCCAGAGCATTACCTGTACCCCAGAGAGGAGGACCTCTACCACCCTAGTAGCAGAGGTTTGCACAGCATCAGCAGCAGCAGAGGGGAGGAGCACAGCAGGGACGTGCTTACGTCTTGGCCGTAGTTGAGGAGGAGGCAGCTCTAGATGTCATCACAGGTTCTGTTATCATTCATTATTTTCTGCCATTGCCTTATTTGATTCTGGAGCCACACATAGCTTTGTATCATATGAGTTTCTGTATAGACACGACTTCACACCCAAGCCCACTAGGAGGAACTATCAGATTATGACAGGAGGTAGGGTTGTGCCAGTCAGTGAGATGGTGGATTGCCCTATCACTATAGCTGGAGAAGAACTTAGGGCTCGACTTCTGGTGACCATTGCCCGGATTCGACGTAGTCCTCGGCATTGACTGGATGAGCGAGCAGTTTGCTGTAATAGACTGCCATGAGGGGAAGGTGACTTTCAGCCCGCCAGGTCTTCCACAGTTCGAGATCAGCAGACGAGTTGCAGAGAGGCCAGAGGGAGTATACTTCGGAGCAGTTACAGAAGACCAGGAGTTGCCGCATCCGCTGATTGCAGAGTATCTCGACGTCTTCCCAAGGAATTGCCAGGATTGCCGCCAGATCGAGACGTGGAGTTCAGCATCGATCTAGTGCCCGGATCAACGCCGAAGTCCCAGCATTGTTACAAGATCAACCCGAAGGAAGCTGCAGAGTTGAAGGCGCAGATTGATGAGCTAGAGAGCAAGGGTTTCATTCGGTCCAGTGCTTCACCCTGGGGAGCACCGGTACTTTTCGTGCCCAAGAAGGATAGGACGGTGAGGATGTGCATTGATTATCGTGCACTCAACAACATCACCATAAAAAATAGGTACCCTTTGTCGCGGATTGATGAGCTGTTTGATCAGCTGAGTGGAGCGAGGGTCTTTTCAAGATTGACCTTCGATCAGGGTATCACCAGATGAAGGTTCGGGAGCAGGATATTCTGAAGACAGCCTTCAACACTCGATACGGCCAGTATGAGTTCTTGGTGATGCCGTTCGACTCACCAATGCCCCGTAGTTTTTATGAACTTGATGAATAAAGTTTTTCACAAGTATCTAGACAAGTTTGTCATAGTCTTCATTGAGATATTCTAATTTATTCGAAGACGGAGGAGGAGCATGTGGAGCACTGCAGATTGTGCTGGAGATACGGAAGGAGAAACTGTACGGAAACTCTCGAAATGTGAGTTTTTCTTGGACCGGGTGGAGTTTTTAGGGCATGTGGTGACATGAGAGGGGATTTCTGTAAATCCCAAGAAGATTGAAGCAGTAGAAGCTTGGGCACCTCCGACATCAGTAGCTAAGATTCGTAGTTTCCTGGGGCTAGCAGGATACTACAGGAAGTTCGTGAAGGACTTCGCCAGGATAGCAGAGCCTATGACGAAGCTTACGCGGAAGGACGAGGAGTTATCTGGAGCGACGCCTGCCAGTCAGCATTTGAAGAATTGAAGAGAAGACTCACGACAGCGCCAGTTCTAGCTTTGCCGTCAGGATCAGGAGGATTTTCATCTACAGCGACGCTTCAGGGAAGGGTTTGGGATGTGTGCTTGAGCAGAACAAGAAGGTTATAGCTTGCTTCTAGACAGTTGAGGCCCCATGAGAAGAATTATCCTACACATGACTTGGAGCTTGCAGCAGTCATATTTGCCTTAAAACTGGAAGCATTACCTATACGGGGAGAGAGTACATCTTCACGGACCACAAAAGCCTGAAGTATGTCTTTACTCAGAAGGAGCTGAATATGAGGCAGCGCAGATGGCTGGAACTCATGAAGGACTTTGATATCAGTCTGCAGTACCACCCTGGGAAGGCGAATGTGGTTGCAGATGCTCAGTCGATATCCTATTGCTATGTATCTCACCATGGACCGTCATTTTGGAGGATCTTGAGAGCCTTGGGATTGAGGTTGTTCTGCCAGGATATGGGGGACAGATGATGCATATGCAGATACAGTCGTGATTATTAGAGAGGATCAAGGAGGCCCAGATTCTTGATGAGGGACTCCGATGTCTTAGAGCTCAAGCAGAGATAAGTTTGCTCGACGACTTCACCATTACGGAGGACGGATCCTTGAGGCACGAAACTTGTCAGAGAATATATTGATGTGTTCGCCTGGAGCTATAAAGACATGCCAGGGTTAAATCCGATATTACTCTTCATAAACTCAACATTCGGCCGGATGCGAAGCCAGTCAAGCAACAACAGCGACGCTTCCGCCCAGGCATCATGGACACGATCGAAATCGAAGTCAACAAACTGATAGCCAGCGGCTTCATTCGTGAGGAGCAATATCCCGACTGGGTCGCCAATATAGTGCCCGTCCTCAAGAAGAATGGAAGATTCGAATCTGCATCGACTTCCGCAATCTGAACGAGACATGCCCGAAGATGAATTTCCCTTCCTATCACAGACATCATGTAACCTCACTTTTTAAAAAAATCATTTTTCCTGTATAAAATACCTTAATAATAAATTTACTTCTTTTCTTTGAATCCCTTCCAATTGTTTTCTTAAAACAATTGTCCAAATCAAATAAATCAATGGGCTGGACACAAGCCCATTTCATTGGCCTGGTAGAAAAAGCCCAGGGCTATTCTACTCAAAAGAACTACAAGGGTTCTTTTAAGTCACTTTGTTTCTTTATCCTTCTCTGCTGCTTTATTCCTTTAGGTTTTCAAATTTCAAACTGCCATTACACCCCACCACCTCGACCATATGGAGTAACAGAATAGGCGCGCCAAATTCCTTTCCCACCCTCTTCTAACCACCTACTTAAGCAGCCATCACCCTCATTCTTTCCCATTCCCCTCAGATCTAGAGACTTTTCTTCCTTTCCAAGTCTTTCAGAGCAGAGCTCCACCCATTTGTTTCCAATTCTAAACCAGAAGAAGAAGAAAAAGAAGGCTGAGGAGAGAGGAAGAACGGCCATGGCTCCAGTGATCATCGACGTTGGATGACTCGATGTAAAGACTAGCTGTGGTGAGTTTCGAACCTTATGATTGCAGAATTCTGGAATTTCTGAATGAACGTTGATCACTAGTTGATCGTTTCCTTCTCATTATGCAATTCATAATAGGGACCTTATTTCTGGATCAACCGATCGGTGAGTGTAAATTCAATTCTAAGATCTCGAATCATGTTCTGTGATTTTGTAAATTATTAAACTCTCCTAGTAACTGGTGAATCTGTATGCGTAGTTGATCGATCCACGTTCCAATCAGAGAACCTTCTAGCCTGATCACTTGTTCTAATCAATCGATTTGTGAGATCGGATCAGCACTTGTAGCTGTTGGATCTACAACTTGGGAGGTGAGTGATTCGTTTCTGATCTCTCCCTGAAATTGGATTGCTTGAATTTGTGATTCATGAGGAGTTCTTATTTTTTCTCTAAGGATCTATAGTTTTGAGGGGTTTGTTTTAGATTGTTTAGTAGATATCTGGAGTTCTCTGAAATTCAATTTGTAGAAGAGAACTCAGGAATTACCCTGCTATCTCTGACTACCACGTGTTTGATGCACTGTTTAATCAGGCTTTGTTCACTCTTGGATCCGAGTGGGAACTTATCAGATACGATCGTTGTGGTTAGCAATTGTGGGTACAATTCGATATTTTAGGTATGGTACTCTTCTTTTTACAAAATTCTGAAATGTAGGCTCAGGTACCATAGAATCTAGTACTTGTTATCTGTGAAATTCTATTTCTCAGTTGTTGAATTGAGTCCCGAGCAGTGAAGTAATCACTGGTAGCATGTGTTTTATTTAGGATATGTTTTGCTTTGTTGTACACTATAGGGTGATTTTTGAACTGGTGAAGTGTAGCTAAGTGATTAACTATTAGATTTAGTAGCCAACATTAAGAGAACTGGAAATCAATAGTGATAGATTAAAACTTGATTTTGTAACCTCAGGTTGGGAGCCTGAACTACACATTGGGTTGTCACTGGTTCGTGTGAGCCTAGGTTTGATTCCTATTTATCACTGCAATTTGCAGATGGTTTGCATCAGCCTAATATTGAAGACTGATGGTAACAGTCTTTGCCAACTGAATCTGGGAATAGGGCCTCATTAATGTATAGGAAGGAATGATACCTAGGGAAGACTAAGTTGATATCAGTCATGTTAAGACTGAGAAGCAATGTCCCATGACTGATGTCCCAACCAAGGTTTAAGTAGAAGTTGGCTTGGTATTTCGAACTTGTAACCTGAGTCAAATCAGGTTTTGAGACTGAGATAAAGGGAATTGGTTGGTTGCTTAAACTAAAGAGTCTCATTGCAATATATTAACTCTTGAGACTTCAAATGCAGTAGAATGAATCTGAGATTGCATGTGTCATGATTCAGTCTAGTGAGCATGAACTGTTGACAGTGCTGGGTTCTATAAGAGATTCATGAACATTCTGAGAACCTTGTTTTGAATGTTATTAGAGAATGTTAGTTTACAGAAGGGTTGTTCTGATTTCTGAGACCATGTTCAGAGAGGATATGTGCATAGTAATCCTTATCCTAATTTCTAATTTCAATTTGCTTGATCATTAAGGGTTTATACTAAGCTTTAATCTGGGTTGTATAGTTATGTCCAACCTCTGAAATTGTCAATCTAGACTCTGAAATGGTTGTCCTACCTCGGTTTGGGATTATTATCCCCTGGTTTTCTGAATCAGCATTGTTGGAACCTTGTGTTATCTGTGGTTTAGATAAATGTTCATCATGACTCAACCTTCTAAGACTGAACCAGTGGTAGGAGTATGTGAACTGGTTCTCGATCTAGTTTGGGTTGGATGAGTGTTTCACTTTAAAGGGTCCCTGCCTATTTCCTATGATCTATCCTTATCTTAAATATTGATTGGTTAATTGAAAGGGAGTTGGAGTGTATGTTGGTAACATTCTCGAGTACAGAAAGACCCTGTCCTTATGAGTCCCTGATTACATGAGTAAAGCCAGTTGAATTGGAGTTCAGTGGGTACTTAGGCTGACTGGGAACCAATCTAGTAATCCCTGTACTGCCAGGGTATTGACCACTGTTAGAAGGAAATTGTAGTAGGGAATGTGGTGGACTGTTAGTCCAAGATATGGATTGCAGTAGTAGAGAATCACTGAAAAATATGTGTTTTACTGCATGTATAGTTGAGGTTGGCAGATTCTAACTGCCTGTTACTGGACTGTTAGCAAAAAAATTGAATTATAATGGACATACCCTCTAATAGTACCATGAGAATAGCTGAGATATGTGTGTCCTATTTTGGTTAGGTACCATCCATTTTAATTTAGAAGTTAGGCTCTGTTAAGTTGTATATTGGTGGGTGGCAATGAAAAGGAGGAGTATGGTTCGACTTTGAGATCATGCTTGTGTAATAGCAAGATTATACAATCTTGTTCAGGTTAGTAAAACTGTGAGAGTTAGAAAAATAGGCTCTCTTAGAAGAGGGTGCAGTATAGCTTTTAACTAGGATTATGTGAGTTATACCAACTCTCTTGACAAATGCATGGTTAGGATATCAAAGATTTATAATAGGAGTTGACTAGTTTCATAAGTTGATGAAGTAATTAGCTAATTTTTAGCCTAAAACTAATTTTTGTAAATACTCATAGAGTGAACTAGTATTTATCAAATATAACTTAGGGTTACTTAGTGTTCTTAAATATCAACTTTACATTGTTGACTCATCAACTGTAAATCAAAAACAGGAGGATTCTCAACTCCACTACTCATTCTTGATCTGTAAAACCCCTAATTTTTACTATAATTTTTAGTACTGATTTTTTTTGTATTTATACGTCGCATGGTTGTATGGTACATCGCACGAGAATTTACGTTTTTCGTATTTACTCGTCTAGTATGGACGAGGTACATTTGTTTGTTTTATATAAATGGTTTTTTTTTATTTTCAGTGACGGCTTCAAAACAATATATATAGTAATTATTTTTATTAATTCGTTGTGAAAAGTATCTATCAAAGTTACCAAAACCTATTATTTAATTTATTTTAATAAAGGTAATTTAGGAAACTATTTTTATGCAAATCTTCCTTGCATATGAGGTGCGTTAATTTAAATTTATATATAATTCCATTTTTCAAATTATTTAATATTAATATTTTATAAGATATTTAAAAATATTTATTT
Organism: Iris pallida; assembly: GCA_029216955.1. Taxonomy (NCBI): domain Eukaryota; kingdom Viridiplantae; phylum Streptophyta; class Magnoliopsida; order Asparagales; family Iridaceae; genus Iris; species Iris pallida. The sequence goes on from JANAVB010024848.1 coordinate 71,392, forward strand.
ATTTTCGAAATTATTTTTATTTAATTATAAAAAGGTATTTTAGTTTAGTTAAACTTTAAATTATGGTTAGATTTATTGGTTTGTTTGATTAATAGTTGATTTAATGATGGAGATTTATCATTTGGATTTAAACTAGATTAAGATTGGATTTGATTGATTTAAATTAATATGGTATTATCTAATGGGGTTTTAAATCAATCCTAAACTTTATCTAATTGGGAATTCCCACGTCCTATAAATAGGCAGGTACTCCTCCAATTTATTATTCATCCACAAAATTTTCTCCATCTATAACCTAAATTAGTGCATCGTGTTCGTGTCCGTGCCTTTTCCCATCCACTATACTTTTTTACAAATACAAAGATTATTTCCGTGTCCACATTCCGGACAGAATCCACCCCGTGTCATATAGGACACGTACAATCAAATAAACCTCCTGTCGTCTTCCGATATCCAGCAGCACCACGCCCAGTCATCTCCTTCGCCACCACCATGTCCGCAACCACCGCTGCCACAACTATCATCATTCGTCCCCGGCCAACCTGTCTTCCCCGGCCATTCACAGACTCACCATCACGCTCACAACTCCACGCCAAATACCCAACCAACCAGCCACGACCAAGGCCGTACCACCACCCTGCCATCGTCGGTATTCCGACAGCCCCCGCCAAACCATCAACACCACCACCGACAACAAATAAACCATCACCCCGCTATGGCCAGCTCCGACCAGCGGACTCCCCCAGACCCACAAACACCAACAACCAGAGAAAAAAGAGAAGAAGCAAACCCTCACCTGTCTCCCGCCTTGCCGCTCCGGCATCAACCGTCGCCGAGCCCCGCATCTCCGCCACGGCAGCGCCGCGCCCGGGAGCAGCTCCGCCCGACCCCATCTGATTTCCGCACTGACCCTGTCGGGACAGCGGACGGGGACGCCGCCCGACCAGGTGGCGACCACGCCGTACCAGGCGCCACACTGCCGGAAAACCCCCTTCGGAGAGCCTTCGATTTCTCCACCGACACCGTCGGAGCCAAACCCTCCGGCCGCTCGCGTCAAACCCACTCCGCCCCGACCTTCGCCTCTCGCCGACTTCCACCGAGGGATCCCGCTCCTCCGCGCGCGGCTCCATCCCCCCAGCTCCGCCCGTCCGCGTCCGTGCGTCAGCGCTTCGCCGGCCATCTACTGTGCGCCGCCGCTCCCCGTCTCCTTCCATCCGACCACCGTCACAAATGGCGACGGGCAGCCCTCCGCCGACCGAACGCCGCACTCCACCTGTCGCCGCCCCTGAGCCAACACCTGGCCCGTAGCCCACCGCCTCTCCTTCCCCTCATCTCCTCCTTCCGTGCAGGCCGTCGGACTCTCCTCCGCGCCACCACAGATCTCCGACCCCCTCGATCGCCTCTCCTTCCCACTTCTCCTCTCTCCTCCCACTGCCTCTCTGTCCCCGCCCCTTTCTCTCCCGCTTTGACTCACCCCCTCTCTTTCATCTTCTCTCTCTTCCCTTCTTTTTTCTTTGATTCTGTTGTTGTTTTTTTTGTTATTATTATTATTATTATTATTATTAAATTGGTTACTGTTATTAGTATCAATTATAGTATTTTGTATAAGTATTTTATCATTATCGTTAAATTTTTTTTATATATTTGACCTCTAAAAAAATAGTTTACTACCTAAAAATAGTATTTTGACAAACTTAGAGTTTTAGCTTAAAAAAATATTGTTATTATTTCAAGCATGTATTTTAACTAGAATTTATTTTATTAATAAAACTATTTCTAAGTAAGATTTTAGCACCAATAATTTTCTAGACTTTCAAATATTTAAAATATTTTGATATAGCAATATGCGTAGCCTACTTTCAAAATAAGTTTATGAATCCTATGTATTTAAAAATAATAGATTTCTATCTCAAAACCCCTCATAGCAATCTTAAAGTTTTTAAGTGATTTTTATTTTCAAATATTTATCTAGAAAAGATAGTATATATATATATATATATATATATATATATATATATATATATATATATATATATATATATATATATATATATATATATATATATATATATATATAATAGTTTTCTAAAAACATATATATTAACTATTTTCTTTTGATCATCCTATCAGTGATTAAGCCCTTCATTCCTAATCTCTTGACAAATTCTAAACTATCTTATGTCAACCCTAAACTAATCTGACCATTCTGGACCCGATGGAATACTCCGTGTCATCAACAGAGGCTCCCTTGTGTAGTTGTAACACCAAAGTCGATTTTGTGTCACCTTTATTGTACCACACCAGGCAGCTCACCAGGCGACCCCCAGGCAAGTATACCTTGCTAATTTACTGTCAAATTAATTATTTTCTGCATTATTTATTTTATTTCATATTGTTAGTCTCCTTTGTTATAAACTGTGCGTCCAAGTCACACTTGGGTGCAAGCGACTTTATTAGTCGTTATTTTATTTTATGCATGTTGACTTGGTGTTAGCGGACTACCTTCTTGTTGGGAGATATCCTTATATCTTCCTTTGGCTGTGACACTCACACTACACGGTTTGAGACATGTTGATAGGGGCACGACTTATTGACTAGCTATCTCTAAAGTCGTGTGACGGATAGATGATCGTAACTGCTATGACTAGGGTTTTAGAGACTCAAGCAGTTACAAAACTGGACGAGCCATGGACATGACTTGAACAGTGTGGGAATTATTGGGGGAGGACAGTCGCTAGTGCGTATGGGAATCCAAACAGGTAAACCACAGTCTCCGGATGGAACTGTGGCAATATTTTTGCAGATGCCCTCTGACGTTTTAGACGTTACGGACGGATACAGATGACTGGATGCCAGTTACGTACACATAGCCTAAAATCCCACCCATGCGCATGAAAGTTGTCCTCTAAATTGCACATTAGGCAGTTAGAATCTTTTTGCATATTTAGGTCTAGTTTATATTACTTTATTATTCTGACAGTTCATGTTAGCTTGTTCTTCCTGTATCTTGCTACGTCCGTCTGAGGACCTGGTTTTTCCCCAGGTGTGTGTTCATATTTTCCGCAGGTATCCTAGCCAAGGCCGTGGTCTTCTCCATTTCTTCGAAGACAATTGAGCTTGGTTCGTCTTGCTATTTTTATCGCTCGATTTATTGTACATTTTCTTTCATTGAGATAGTTGGTAGTGGACTTTGTCTCCGCCCAACGATTGTATTATAAATATTCGAGTTGATATTTATATTATTATTCTTTTCATTGTGGATGAGATTTAGTTTGTCTTGGATTACTACATTTTACAGCTTATGTATTCATACGAGACCTATGTATTTCGTATGAATACAGCTGGCATGTCTACGTATCTAGTCCTACGTATTTTGGGACTGGGGCATTACATGTTTTTGTGGTGGCCCATGCAGGTCTAGATAAATTGTTTGGTTACTTTATCGTACCAAGCAAGCCTGCGTATAGGATTAGTCTAGAATCTCATCCACATACTTGACCGCCTTCTCACTTGACTCCTCGAGTTGTATCTTGCTTGATCCCTTCTATCGTGATTCGTGCCCTCCTTTCGTGCTTGTAGAGATTAATAAGGTAACCAATACTAGGTAGACTTGTCCCATTGTCCCATCACCCTACTAGTTTAATTCTTGTAAGTTTGGTAGAATACCTCGCGACCTAGCAACCCTTTGTACTTGTGACCTATATTAGCAAGTTCACTTAGGCTCTAGAATTTAGAGGATCCTAACCCATCTAGCCAACCAAGGACTTGGACAAGAGACTATAGGACGACTGTATAGAGACCAACATAGGATATAACTTAGAGTCTCGATGAGTTTGAACTAATTTTACTCTATTTCCATCTAAATCTCACGTGCCTATTTTATTATCTAGACTAATGATATAGCCTAGTATTTGCAAGCTAAATTTTTATCAAGCTTGATCAAGGCATATGCTATGGAGTGGCCACTCACTAGTATATTGTCTTATTAGAACCGGTGCATGATGGTCTGATCAACCAAGTGCACTTTGGTTCGCTTTTATTTATCGTTCTACGTGGATAGGGACATAGCTAAACTTGTCTTCTAGAGTCCCATCCACAACAGCCTTGGCAATTTTTTTGAATTACTCGCTCGCCTTTGAACCACGTATTGGTATTCGAAAACAACTTCTTTGGACTCATATTGGTTTCGTCTTTCACCTATTTAGACGAAGACTCGTACTTGATAGTTAGACCCAAAGTATCACCCTTAGTGACTATATCCTCATCTCGAGTTACTAGTCCTTTCCCTTAACCCTAGATTCATTATCGCGACCATCATTCACTCCCTAAATAAAATTCGTGATTCATTTCCGCAATTATCGAAATCGAGTTCTAATGTATGAATTGATCGTCGTGATTTGATTGTTCCTCATCGATATACCCATGTACATTTTCAACCCCTATTTATTCTTAATTTCGAGGACGAAATTCTTGTAAGTTGGGTAGGATGTAAAACCCCTAATTTTTACTATAATTTTTAGTACTGATTTTTTTTGTTTTATACGTCGCATAGTTGTATGGTACGTCGTACGAGAATTTACGTTTTTCGTATTTACTCGTCTAGTATGGACGAGGTACATATGTTTGTTTATATAAATGGTTTTTTTTATTTTCAGTGACGGCTTCAAAACAAATATATATAGTAATTATTTTTATTAATTCGTTGTGAAAAGTATCTATCAAAGTTACCAAAACCTATTATTTAATTTATTTTAATAAAGGTAATTTAGGAAACTATTTTTATGCAAATCTTCCTTGCATATGAGGTGCGTTAATTTAAATTTATATATAATTCCATTTTCCAAATTATTTAATATTAATATTTTATAAGATATTTAAAATATTTATTTATTTTCGAAATTATTTTTATTTAATTATAAAAAGGTATTTTAGTTTAGTTATTAAACTTTAAATTATGGTTAGATTTATTGGTTTGATTTAAATAGTTGATTTAAGGATGGAGATTTATCATTTGGATTTAAACTAGATTAAGATTGGATTTGATTGATTTAAATTAATATGGTATTATATAATGGGATTTTAAATCAATCCTAAACTTTATCTAATTGGGAATTCCCACGTCCTATAAATAGGCAGGTACTCCTCCAATTATTATTCATCCACAAAATTTTCTCCATCTATAACCTAAATTAGTGCATCGTGTCCGTGTCCGTGCCTTTTTCCATCCACTATACTTTTTTACAAATACAAAGATTATTTCCGTGTCCACATTCCCGACAGAATCCACCCGTGTCATATAGGACACGTACAATCAAATTAACCTCCTGTCGTCTTCCGATATCCAGCAGCACCACGCCCAGTCATCTCCTTCGCCACCACCATGTCCGCAACCACCGCTGCCACAACTATCATCATTCGTCCCCGGCCAACCCGTCTTCCCCGGCCATCCACAGACTCACCATCACGCTCACAACTCCACGCCAAATACCCAACCAACTAGCCACGACCAAGGCCGTACCACCACCCTGCCATCGTCGGATTTCGACAGCTCCCGCCAAACCATCAACAGCACCACCGACAACAAATAAACCATCACCCCGCTATGGCCAGCTCCGACCAGCGGACTCCCCAGACCCACAAACACCAACAACCAGAGAAAAAAAGAAGAAGCAAACCCTCACCTGTCTCCCGCCTCGCCGCTCCGGCATCAACCGCCGCGCCGAGCCCCGCATCTCCGCCACGGCAGCGCCGCGCCCGGGAGCAGCTCCGCCCGACCCCATCTGATTCCTCCGCACTGACCCTGTCGCCGGGACAGCGGACGGGGACGCCGCCCGACCAGGTGGCGTCGACCACGCCGTACCAGGCGCCACATGCCGGAAAACCTCTTCGGAGAGCCTTCGATTTCTCCGCCGACAGCCGGAGCCAAACCCTCCGGCCGCTCGCGTCAAACCCACTCCGCCCCGACCTTCGCCTCTCGCCGACTTCCACCGAGGGATCCGCTCCTCCGCGCGTCGGCGGCTCCATCCCCCCAGCTCCGCCCGTCCGCCGTCCGTGCGTCAGCGCTTCGCCGGCCATCTACTGTGCGCCGCCGCTCCCCGCTCCTTCCATCCGACCACCATCACAAATGGCGACGGGCAGCCCTCCGCCGACCGAACGCCGCACTCCACCCGTCGCCGCCCACCGAGCCAACACCTGGCCCGTAGCCCACCGTCTCTCCTTTCCCTCATCTTCTCCTTCCGCGCAGGCCGCCAGAACTCTCCTCCGCGCCCCACAGATCTCCGACCCCCTCGATCGCCTCTCCTTCCCCACTTCTCTCTCTCCTCCCACTGCCTCTCTGTCCCCGCCCCTTTCTCTCCCGCTTTGACTCACCCCTCTTTTATCTTCTCTCTCTCTTCCCTTTTTTCTTTCTTTGATTCTGGTTGTTATTTTTATTTTTTTATTTATTATTTTTTTTGTTATTATTATTATTATTATTATTCTTAAATTGGTTACTGTTATTAGTATCAATTATAGTATTTTGTATATAAGTATTTTATCATTATCGTTAAATTTATTTAATATTTGACCTCTAAAAAATAGTTTACTACCTAAAAATAGTATTTTGACAAACTTAGGTTTTAGCTTAAAAAATATTGTTATTATTTTCAAGCACGTATTTTAACTAGAATTTAGTTTATTAATAAAACTATTTCTAAGTAAGATTTTAGCACCAATAATTTCTAGACTTTCAATATTTAAAATATTTTGATATAGCAATATGCGTAGCCTACTTTCAAAATAAGTTTATGAATCCTATGTATTTAAAAATAATAGATTTCTATCTCAAAACCCCTCCTAGCAATCTTAAAGTTTTTAAGTGATTTTTATATTTTCAAATATTTATCTAGAAATGATATGTATTTAATATATATTTAATAGTTTTCTAAAAACATATATATAATTAACTATTTTCTTTTGATCATCCTCTTATCAGTGACTAAGCCCTTCATTCCTAATCTCTTGACAAATTCTAAACTATCTTATGTCAACCCTAAACTAATCTGACCATTCTGGACCCGATGGAATACTCCGTGTCATCAACAGAGGCTTCCTTGTGTAGTTGTAACACCAAAGTCGATCTTTTGTCACCTTTATTGTACCACACCAGGCAGCTCACCAGGTGACCCCCAGACAAGTATACCTTGCTAATTTACTGTCAAATTAATTATTTTCTGCATTATTTATTTTGTTTCATATTATTAGTCTCCTTTGTTATAAACTGTGCGTCCAAGTCACACTTGGGTGCAAGCGACTTTATTAGTCGTTATTTTATTTATGTATGTTGACTTGGTGTTAGCGGACTACCTTCTTGTTGGGAGATATCCTTATCTTCCTTTGGCTGTGACACTCACTACACGGTTTGAGACATGTAGATAGGGGCACGACTTATTGACTAGCTATCTCTAAAGTCGTGTGACGGATAGATGATCGTAACTGCTATGACTAGGGTTTTAGAGACTCAAGCAGTTACAAAACTGGACGAGCCATGGACATGACTTGAACAGTGTGGGAATTATTGGGGGAGGACAGTCGCTAGTGCGTATGGGAATCTAAACAGGTAAACCACAGTCTCCGGATGGAACTGCGGCGATATTTTGCAGATGCCCTCTGACGTTTTAGACGTGTGGACGGATACAGATGACTGGATGCCAGTTACGTACATATAGCCTAAAATTCCACCCTGCGCATGAAAGTTGTCCTCTAAATTGCACATTAGGCGGTTAGAATCTCCTTTGCATATTTAGGTCTAGTTTATATATTACTTTATTATTCTGACAGTTCATGTTAGCTTGTTCTTCCTGTATCTTGCTACGTCCGTCTGAGGACCTGGTTTTTCCCCAGGTGTGTTTATGTTTTCCGCAGGTATCCTAGCCAAGGCCGTGGTCTTCTCCATTTCTTCGAAGACAATTGCGCTTGGTTCGTCTTGCTATTTTTATCGCTCGATTTATTGTACATTTTCTTTCATTGAGATAGTTGGTAGTGGACTTTGTCTCCGCCCAACGATTGTATATAAATATTCGAGTTGATATTTATTTATTATTTTTCATTGTGGATGAGATTTAGTTTGTCTTGGATTACTACATTTTACAGCTTATGTATTCATACGAGACCTATGTATTTCGTATGAATATAGCTGGCATGTCTACGTATCTAGTCCTACGTATTTTGGGACTGGGGAGTTACATGATCACCCGGAGCCAGGCAAGTATACTCCTCTGATTTGTCCATTTCTCATGTCTTCATTCTTGTATCTCTTGATGACACGATATACCACGATATTGTCTCGTTTTATGTTCCATGTTTTATTGTGTCTGGGAGAGGAAATACATAAATATGTGATCAAACCCTGTTACTACTCATGTGAATAGCTTGGGTCCCGCACCGTGCACGCGGGGCCAAAGCCGTACCATTTCATTATCATTGCATCTACCCAAGCCGATCACACTCTAGAAGTATTTCAAATATTGCACATGTCAGGATTCAGTTTGTAATTCAGGATCTTATGGTTGTATTTCATGTTCAGGCTGTATTTCATGTTCAGTTTGTATTTCATGATTCAGGTTGTATTTCATGTTCAGGACTCTTACCATGTTTCCCTGTTTACTTACAGTATTTCCTGCTCAGTTTCATGTCTTGCATTTCCTGTACTTTACATTTATTCCTGTTTTTTTGATTCATACCATGATGTACATGTTCATTTCTTTGGATATACTTTGCTCCGCTCCTGAATAGGATATGTTGCAGGTGAGTTGGAGGCTTATGTGACACATTCTATGGCGAGGAGCCTATTGATGCAGGAGAGCTAGCTGGTGCAGCTCATGACTTAGAGGCTGCAGAAGCCTAGAGATTTCCCTTAGTTTCCCTATTATTTCCATGTATTTGAGACTAGTAGACTTCTTCATTCTGGAATGTATAATCTGATATTGTACTTTACTCTGGGATACATTTTATAGATGCTGTGTTTCATTCTTGTCTTGATATCTGTTTAGTTTCCCTAGAATGGTACATGTTACTTTGTATTCTATGACAAAGGCTGGGCGTGTCCGACTCGTATCCGGTTATTCAGGGCGGGACGTGACACATCATGATCGACAATACCTGCGACTTCGAACGTATGTCATTCATGGATGGCTTCTCGGGGTACAACCAAATCAAAATGTCTCATGACGACGAAAAGTGCCATGCCTTTCGGTTTGAAGATGCCGGCGCCACATATCAAAGAGCCATGAGCATCATCTTCAGAGCCACTTACACAAGACAGAGGAGTGCTATGTTGACGACATCGCCGTTAAGAGTCGCTGCAAGGGAGACCGTCTGCAGGATCTAAGGACGGTATTCGACCTAGTGCGAGCGCACAATTTGAAAATGAACCCTACGAAGTCCTTTCTGGGTGTATCCAGCGGGAAGTTCTTGGGCTTCATCATCACTGCACAGGGTATCCATGTAGATCCTGAGAAGATGAAAGCAATCATGGAGATGGGTCCTCCGAGAGAAATCTCCGCGAACTCAGAGGCCTTCAAGGGAGGCTAGCTTACAGGAGGTTCATTTCCAACCTCTCCGGGCGATGTCGACCATTCACCCATCTCATGAAGAAAGGCGTCCCATTCGTATGGGATGAAGAATGTCAGCGCGCCTTCGACAGCATCAAAGAATATTTGTCGAACCCGCCATGGTGGCCCCGGTTTCTGGAAAACCATTCCTGCTCTATGTACGAGCAATGGAACATTCCCTCGGGGCTCTGCTGGCACAAACAATGACGCAGGCCATGAGCAAGTATATTATCTCAGCGAATGATGATTGGGCTAGAGCACCGATACACCGCTGTGTGGAGAAGGAATGCCTTGTCCTGGTGTTCGCCATTCAGAAAATACGGCACTATGTCACCGGACAAACGATACATGTGATCTCACGAGTCAACCCTCTCAGGGTCCTCATGACTAAACCAGGGCACTCAGCTCTCGCCTCGCTACATGGGCAATACTGCTGTCCCCTTATCATATGATCTTCGTCCCACAAAAGGTAGTCAAAGGTCATGCCCTGGCAGACTTCTTAGCAGCCCACCCAGGCTCGAGTCCTCCAGAATATATGAAGAGATCCCAGATGAGGTCGCCGACTCGCATGCAACCTCTCACGATGATATATGGTGAATGTTCTTCGACGGTGCTTCGAGGACCGGACCTAAAGGCAACATCGTCGTCGGAGTCGGGGTAGTACTGGTCTCCCCTTCCGGATTGGTGATTAACCGTGCTTATTCCCACAGAACCCTGCTCTAACAATGGCCGAGTACAACGCTCTGGTTATTGGCCTCCAACTTGCAAGAGAGCTGGGGGTAGAATACCTTAAGCATACGGCGATTCCCAACTAATCGTCAATCAGATCCGGGGCTCATACGAGGTCCGCCACGAAGACATGATCCCTTATCACCAAGTAGCGATTGACATCATCTCATCGTTCGAGGGGTTCTTCATTGAACATGTCCCCAGACTCCGAAATATCGAAGCTGATGCCCTAGCTGGTCTTGCCGCTTCCCTAGCAGTTCCGAACTATGATCGCCAATCAGTATGTGATAGGCTACGAACTGGTCTGTCCCAAGAACAATGTGCAATTCGTGGCGAGTTATTCCGCCCAGATGATCGATGATACCCCAGACTGGAGACAACCATTCATCGACTTCGTCGTCTACGACATCTGCCCGAGAACCCAAAGGAAGCCACTTCCATCAGACGACGTTCTCTCAGATTCTTCTACGATACAGAGACAAAAATGCTGTATCGCCGTTCCTACGACGGATTACTACTTCGGTGTCTGTCAAACGCAGAAGCCAAAGAAGCCGTACGAGAAGCTTATGACGGTGTCTGTGGGGCCCATCAGCTTGGCCCTAAATTGCAAGACCGCCTCCACCGAATGGGCTACTACTGGCCCACAATGGTGGCAGATGTGATAACTATGCAAGAAAATACAAAGCCTGCCAAGTCCACGCGAACTTCATTCACCAACCATCCGAATTTCTACATCCGACAGTGGCGTCCTGGCCATTCGAAGCATAGGGAATGGATATCATTGGTCCAATCACCCCACCTTCCTCCCGAGGACATCGCTTCATACTTGCGATCACTGATTACTTCTCCAAATGGGCGGAAGCTGTCCCACTCGCAGAAGTCAAGACTTCAAACGTGATCAGCTTCCTTAAGCATTATTTCATCTACCGCTTTGGACTGCCCCGAAGGATCATCTATGATAATGGTTCGCAGTTTGCAAGCCATGCTTTCT
>JANAVB010024849.1:0-13877 GCA_029216955.1 Iris pallida
TTCAGATCCTCGGGCATATGCAACATACCTTAAGACCAGGCCACCATCATGGTAAGTTTACACTGACCTTGTATTATGATAATACATGATTTAGAACGGTGTGTTTTGGTCCTCAAAACTTGGCCAATACGAGGGTATCAAAATATATCACTGTCTTTTATCTGTGAATTATTTACAAGCATCTTTTATCTTGACAACAAGTTCCAAGGAAGCCACTGTCTACTCTTTTCTGCATACAGCTCAGGTAGTATTTACAAGCTTCTTTTATTTGTGGGATTGTCATTTCTTCACTCTTTGGCGTAATGTCTCATAGAGATGAATGCAATTCCCTATAGCAAATAGTATCATCTTACTTCTTCATCTAGACTTTATCGTCTAGGGGAACTTGAAGGGTGCTCCTTGGTTGTATGAGCTTAAATTGCAACTGAATAGGAGGTCTAGCTACCTGTCAACTGACCACTTAGGTTTCATGCCATGGCCCTATCATGCTCGTAGCTGTCTTGGCTAGGAATTTGAGACCAACATAAAAGTTGATGTCAACTGGTCTTGTACGGAGCTTTCTTATGCTCCATACCCGACCCCATTCTGATGGGAGAAGGCTTGGAGGAGATGACTCAAAGAAACATTAACACAGTCAAGAAGATTGCCTTGAGTTAGTTGTTTTTCTTTTCTTAAAGTGTTTTAGTCCCTTAGTTGTTGATAATATATGTTTGTTTGATGCTAAACAGCAGGAAAAAGAAACATTAACACAGTCAAGAAGATTGCCTTGAGTTAGTTGTTTTTTTCCTTAAAGTGTTTTAGTCCCTTGGTTGTTGATTATATGTTTGCTTGATGCTAAACAGCAGGAAAAAAAAAATCTTTAACACAGTCAAGAAGTTGGTTGTTTTTCTTTTCTTATAGTGTTTTAGTCTCTTAGTTGTTGATAATATATGTTTGTGACGCTAAACAGCAGGAAAAAGAAACATTAACACAGTCAAGAAGATTGCCTTGAGTTAGTTGTTTTTCTTTTCTTAAAATGTTTTAGTCCCTTGGTTGTTGATAATATATGTTTGTCAAGAAGGCTTGGAGGACGAGGATGAGTCAAAGAAACATTAACACAGTCAAGAAGATTGCCTTGAGTTAGTTGTTTTTCTTTTCTTAAAGTGTTTCAATCCCTTAGTTGTTGATAATATATGTTTGTTTGATCCTAAACAGCAGGAAAAAAAATTCTTCCAGGTTCCGTTAATAATGGTTAATGAAACAAAAGCCCATATACAAGGTTATCATTCTGAGTATCAAAAGTTACTAGGAAGGTACATATTATAATAAACACAAATCAAAGGATCTGTCAGTACGTCATGAGCTTGCTGCAGCTAGAATTTTCTGATGCCATTGTTGCGAGTCTGAAAGCATCTTCATTTTGAGCATCCTCTTTTCTCCCAATGATGCATTTCATAGGGAATAATATGAAAAAGATATGTTTGTCATGTGAGTTAAAGATATGTTTGTCATGTGAGTTAAAGTTGCAAAATGTGATTCCTCTCTTGATCTCAAATTTCATCTTGTAATTAAACAAACTGATCAACGCTTGATGTTTTCTAATAATTAAATGATATACACATTCATGCAAAGGCTCAGTGCAAGTCCAACTGCTCTACATTTGGTAAATCAGTTCGTCAAAAACATGTTACTACTATCCCTTTTCAAATATTAATGCCCAAAATGAAATTCCTTAATGCTAACCCTTTCAAACTAGCAAAAACTTTATTCCTTCACTCTAAATTAAAAAGTTCAAAATTTAACCCTCGGTCAGCAGCAGTCAACAAATAACTGTTTAATCATCTAAATTCAATAAAATTATATAGCCATATTTGCACTCTTAATTACATTGATGGTATATATTTGCACTCTAATTACATTAATGGTGTGATTGTTTCTAGCTATCTTAAAATGAAACTTGAATTGGATGTTCTACTTGTATCAAAGTATATGGTTGAGATTTTCAGAATTCTTGAGTGTGCTAAACTTGGCTGATCATTTTATTTGATATATCCCTTTATAAATTTATGGTGCTACGAGCTTGTCAGTATCCTATCCCAAGTTATAACTCACAAAGAAGTCACACATCACTTTGGCATGAGTATTTATTATTGCCCCTCTCAAAAGATTAAATTTAGGAAAGAGGTTTCATTGTTATTGTGGCCATGCAAATGTACTGTTTTCTTTTTCTAGACCCGTTTCCCTCAGTTTAATCTTGTTTATAGTAGACAGGTTACTAGACAAGTCATTGTATTATTCTCTCCTAATATCCTGATCAGGGAAGAAGCAGCTATTAGGGACCTGCAAGGAGCAATAGAAGAAATAAGGGTTGGTGGTCTTGTAGAAGGTGCTCATGTTCACATTGTTCATTTGTCAGATTCAGGAACTTCTCTAGAACTTATTAAGGTAAATATCAGTATAATTTTCTCAATAGAGGTTTCTTTTCTAAGTATTATACTGATAACCCCATGCCATGTGCTTAATATTAGCAATACATCTTGAGGTTAAGTTGTATACTCCAACATGATTACCACCGTGTTGTTTTATCTATAACGGTAGTCACCACTGAGATCTATGCAGTGACTGCTGCTCAGTTATATTCTTAGAAAAATAGATGGAAATTTCTATCATTGGAGATTCGATGTATCCCTATGCTTTTAAGCTGTATCCTACATTCAAGCTATATATAAGAATCAAAGCTTCTTTATAGGATATTATTTATCAAGAACCATTGTTTAAGTATGTTTTATTAAAAATCTTGTGCCTCGTGATATCCTGTTGGAAGTAAGGTTATATCCCTACTGATTATATTATATTATATTATATTATATTATATTATATTATATTATATTATATTAAAGCTTACCTAATAAAAACTGATTTTCATTGGCTTGATTCATTCATATCATATTCCTTACGATATTTGTCTATTATTTTAGGGGAACCTTGTTCATTTCCTTTTGTTTTTTATGATGCTAAAAGGGAGTGTTTGTGGTGCATTTAAAAGAAGATGTGGTTCTATTACTTATACATAGCTTATTATTATGGTGCGTAAATGGATTGTTCTTAATGTATTTTTCAAATGTATATTTTCACTAGACAATAATGCATTTAAAATGTTGCTCTAACTTAAAGGTAAACCTTCTTCAGGATGCTAAAAGAAATGGAGGCAGTGTTAGTGTTGAGACATGTCCACATTACCTTGCATTTTCAGCAGAAGAAATTGGGGATGGGGACACACGTTTTAAATGTTCCCCACCTATACGTGACGAGGCCAATAGACAGAAGTTATGGGAGGCTTTGCTGGTATGGTAACTTTCATTTTCTGTAAAATCCTTTTCATCCTGTAAATAAAGTTTTCCTAACATATTATCTAACACCCAGGATGGGAACATTGACATGTTAAGTTCCGATCATTCTCCATCAATACCAGCTCTCAAACTTTTCGAGGAAGGTGACTTTTTAAGGGCATGGGGTGGGATATCGTCTTTGCAGGTAGTGCACCATGCTTAAAATTAATAAACATAGCTCTGCTAGACTGATTTTGATAATTATTTCGTCTGCTACAAGCATATCATAACATTTCTAAGATCAAGCCATAAAAATAAAAATCTTCCATGTTCATAAAGTATCTTCTTATCATTTCTTTATGACAAAATAATTGGATATGTGATACCCCTTACTAATATTCTGCCAAACTAAGGGTTTGAATCTTACCTGAGATAGCAGTCACCATAAAACATTCTAGCAGCCCTCAAACCAATCCTAATTCCTAAGAAATTGAAAACTGAAGATAATACATACCACCATCATTATTTTACATGCCTACTTCCACGCAGGCTTCCAACTTCTTTTTAGCAAAGTTTAGTGCAGAAAGTTTGAACCTATAGTATTCTGTATAAGAAAATAAGGCAAACAAATTGCAGGACTTCAGCACTAAACCCATTGAGGATAAGATGAGAAATGATCATCACTACATTGACAGATACAATTATAAATGAGTGTATTCATGGGAAGTTGGAGGTGGTGGCAATTGAATACAAGGGAAAATAGTCTTAGGTGGTTTGGACATGTGCAACATGTGCGATGGAGACCAATATAGATAGGGGCAGACCCACCGTAGGTTGAGGGTAGGTGGCTGCTCCCCCTGAGTCTCGGTTTCCTTCTGTATAGTCTTTCTTTGTGTTGTTATTTACTTCATTTTGTTTACAAATTCAGCGAGTAAATGGTTGCCTAGTTGGTAAATTGATGAGGTTATAAGTAGGTCTTAAGTTGGTAAATTGATCTATTATTATTTCTTTTATCAATTCTATACAATGTCCCCTTAAATTTTAAGTAAATATATTTCTTGCTCCCCCAACGTTTGGCGTTCACCATGGCTAATAGATGCACTGGTTAGGAGTAATAGGAACTAGGATATTCGTTAAATGAGCTTTTAAAACTAGTGGTAGCTCTAAGAGAACTTTGATTAATGCCATAAAGAAATATATATTATTTGGTAATATTACATAATGTGGCCCTTTACCTCCCGTCTGGCATTGGGTGGGTGGGGGGCAAACTCGAACTCGAGTGATGTTTGAGGTCATATCTTCACAGTCATATTGTACTAAGTCTAACAACTTCTAGTCTTGATTGTCTCTCTAGCAATAAAATAGCACCACCTCCACCATAGAAGATTTAAAACTAGACACGACAATGAGGGGAAATAAAAAAATTGGATGCATGGATGAATTGGTTGTAAATATAAATGCTTATTTATAACTTTTTACACGGGAGATTGAGCCAAATTCCCATATTCAAATGTAATATTTAATTTAGTAATAATGCAATCCATTAGGTATAATATAATTAGATTTATAATGTAATCTTATCATTTGAGGAAGATATCTACTCCAGACTATTAATTACATATTACTCGTAAATTATGATTTAACTTCTAAAATATATATTTGGTAACTCAATTTGATTGAATAAGATAATTATATATTTAAAATAATTATCTAGAATGTACACGAACTTAAGATAATTATATATTAGATCTTTAACTTATTTGGATGGGCTATTTCTTTTAATATGAGATCACGTTCAAATATTATGTATATGGAAAATGTCCTCAAAATACGGGAGAGGGGGAGGGGGGGGGGGGGGAGTGTGGCCCTAGCCCTAACGTAGTCCTGCCCCTGCCTTTACCCTTGTTGCTGCAATTGCACCAAAACTCTGGAGTTGTGAGAGTTAAATATAAGTCCCTCAGATCTACATTATTCTTAGATAAGTCCTCAAAATCTTGTTTTTTGTTTGAAAGTCCCTCAAAAGGTCCCCCTCCATTTATGACATTAAAAAATAGTGTTAAGTATATTAATAATATTAGTAGTGGACTTTAGTCCCACATTGCCTAGAACAAAAGTGAGAGGGGTTAGCCTCTCCTATATATATGTAGCTCCCCTTCATTAATAAAGTTATTCCATTATTCTAAATTCTACATGGTATCAGAGCAATAGGAGACAGATGGTAGTCGACTATTTACACAGTTGATAAATTCAATGGAACCATCGGTGGAAGATATGGTTCAGAATATGGATTCCGTAAAAGAATTATGGGACGTTCTGGCATCGACGTTTGATGGAAAATGCGATTTGTCTCCTATCTATGACTCGGTCATTGGTGTATACCAAACAAATCGGGGAGACAAATCTCATAAGGACCATTTCCGGGCTTTTAAGGCTATGACTGATGAGATCGACCGCGTATTACCTCTAACGGCGGATATCAATGAAACAAGGACTCAATGTGAGCAGCTTCATGTCATGGCATCTCTCGGACTCTGCTCGCTCTCAGATCATTGCTAGATCTGATGTTCCATCTCTGATAGAAGTTCATTATCGTGTACTTCGGGCAGCGAAAGTCGTTAAGGCTACTCCGGGTAATGCTTCTGCTGATCGATCTGCTCTTGGTGCTGCTCGTGGTAGTCGTGGTGGATGACGTGATGGCCGAAATGGTGGTCGTGATGGGGGACGAGACAATGGCGATCGTGATGGAGGAAGAACGCGCACATGCTTCAACTGTGGTCAGCATTGCCATTTCCTGTGGCAGTGTCATAAAGCTCATGTTGCCAATGTTACATCAAATGCTCCTGATGATGGCATTCAATATGTTAAGATGATTGCAGAGTCATATACAGATTTTCTTGACTTTCAAGCTCAATGTCGTGGTGAAGTATCCACATCGGAATCCACAGTCGGGTACTCGACAACATGTATAGTCAGGTCAAAGCAATGGCTGCTCGACTCTAGTGCGTCTGCTCAATGCAGGTATGATTCACAATTATGTCTCGGTAGGTCGTGTTTTCAATTTTACTGTTGTCATTGGTGGTTTACTAACAGTCCGTGGACGTGGAAGTGCTCGTCTTTTTTCCGGACTGTCACTCAATTTCGTCTTACATATACCAAGAAACCCGTTCAGTTTACTTTCAATTAGTCAGATTACTCGAGACATGCATTGCTCGGTAACATTTTTTTTCTTGATGGTTGTGTTTTTCAAGACCTCGAGACTGGAAAGACTATCGGTAAGGGACATATGGCTGGAGGCTTGTACCTTTTTAACGTACCTTCTTCTGTTGTCTGTGCCGGCTTGAAACTCGATCCTTTCGAGTTACATTGTCAGTTAGGCTATCCATCAATCCAAGCTCTCCAGAAAATGTTCCCTTCTTTAGATGTTCCTGCTTCCTTTTATTGTGAGTCGTGTAGTTTGGCTAAGCATCACCGGGTTCCCTATCTGATAAGTCATAATAAAATTGTATCCGCTCCTTTCAATTTGGTGCATTCTGATGTATGGGGACCTTGTCCGGTTGAATCAATAATGGATTTTAAGTACTTTGTTACATTTGTTGATGAATTCACGTGACATTTTTGTTTTTGATAAAAAATCGCTCCGAATTATTTGACATTTGATGCAATTTTTATGCCGAAATCAAAACACAATTTGGTGTTCCAATTAAATGTCTTCGAAGTGACAATAGTCGTGAGTATGTATCTCGTGAGTTCATTACTCATGTGTCCCATAATGGCATCATCCACCAAACTTTCTGTCCTTACACATCACAACAGAATGGTGCGGCAGAGCGCAAAAATCGTCATATCTTGGAAATAATGCATGCTCTTATGTTTCAAGCACCTACCCCCAAGAGATTTTGGCCAAATGTGGTACTTACAGCTTGCTATCTTATTAATCGCATGCCATCGTCAATTTTCAATGGTACTACTCATTTTTTTCGGTTATATCCCGACCTAGAGCCGTTTCCTCTACCTTTCAAAATTTTTGGTTGCTTGTGCTATGTTCGAAATACCCGACCGACTCTTTCTAAATTAGATCCTAAGACAATCCAGTGTGTTTTCCTTGGGTATCCTAAAGATCAGAAAGGATATTGGTATTTTTTTTCCTATCTTGAAGAAGTATTTTTTCTCTTGGGATGTTACCTTCGTTGAAACCTTATTTCCTCCACTTCCACAAATTATGGATCCAGTTCCTCATGTTTACCTAGAAGATGACTTCTTGTTCTTTCCTATTCAAACACAATAACCCCCCCATAAGGGTGCCCTCCCCTACTGAGGCAGTATCTCGGTCGATGGTCCGCAAACACCGGTTCAGTCAGTGCCGACGTTGCCTGAACGTACATCGCAGATAGTACCCACGGTCACATAACCATCATCCTCTTCTAATTCCACTTATTTGTAGGAACCCTAGAGGGGGGTTGAATAGGGTCAAGCTAACTAATCAAGCACTTAGTACAAGCTAATGGACAATTTAAAAATAAGAGTGCAAGAGAAGAAGCAAAACAATACCGACATCCGATGTATCCTGGTATCCTCCTAAGGGGCACTCCAGTCCCGGAACTCTCTCCGGCTTTAATCCACTATTATCGCAAATAGTACAACGTTAGTTTTCATACGAAGGCTCACCAACTTCTTACACGAGAGCTTTAGTCCGAAGACCTCTCCGACTTCAACCGAAAGTTTGGATCCGAAGACTCTCCAATTTCAACCGAGAGTTTGAAAGTTTTGTGATGTAGGACTCACTTTACATTGGAAAGGTCGTTGGTGGATCGAACCCCCTTTGGACCAGAAGATAGAGTTAAGATTCAAGACATCCCAACAAACACGATAAGTAAAATACTTTAAGAACCTTTAAATAAACCAACTTGCCTGAACTTACTATATTAACCAGTTGTTTGTAATCAAGTATACACTGTCTTCTAAGTCGATGGCTTACATACTTGCTTTATTTCTTCGCAATGTCAATCTTAAAGTGAAAGTGCAAATTTATCTTTGGTCTATGAAACTTTTGACAAGTTCTATGATAACAAATCTTGTTTTTTTTTTCAAGATAAGTCCAATCATTCATGAGCATCCGTGTCTTGGGCTACTAGCACCAAGACCCTTTCCCATTTAATTATGTCTGGACTGGGATTCGAACCCACGCCCACTCCTCCCCTCCATTGTAGTGTTACCACTAGACCACCCCCTTGGTAGTAATCTTGTTTATTTGTTAATGTATAATTTTAACTTCTAAAGCTTCCTTGGTTCAGAGGCTGATTTTTTTGTTTGCAGTATGTTCTTCCAGTGACTTGGACTTATGGGAGAAAACATGGAATAGATTTAGTTCGGTTAGTTGCATTGTGGAGTGAGAGACCAGCAAAGCTTGCAGGTCAAGAATTGAAGGTTATGCATCCGATCATTATTCATTGTGTTAATGTTTTTGGTGCATCTAATGAGTACAAACCAGATTAATGGTGTAACGGTTTCATTATTCTTTTTATACTATATCTCATTTTCCTTTCATAGAAACTTCGATATAGATGATAACAGAATTCCATTATTTAATTTATGAGTATACTGAACAGTAAATAAGGTAAGATACTGTGCTTTACTTGAGGAAAACATCCAGTCATAGCATCAGTGTGTATGTTACTTGTACAATATAGCATTATATTGTATTAGACAAATAGAGTAGAGTTTTGACAGTAGAAATTTCATTGTGTTTTGTTTTATATGAGTACTAGCCTGCTCTTTGTTTGAAATGCAAATTATATTTGACTCTTTTCGTTCCCTAAAATTATATTATAAGTTATGGTTCAAACAAAACGTGATTGTCTTCTGCATAACAAAATCAACTTTTCTTATTATTAAATTCATTTGCTCTCATTTAGTAATTGGTTATAGTTTCTATCAGATATGGTGAATTATCAATTATGGTGGTAAAAGTTAGATACTCATCCTAGTTTTCATAGTTTTTGTTCATTTTGTTTGTCCTGCACAACATTTGAAACTAAATTTGTGGTGAAAACTAAATGAACAAAAACTATGAGTCAAACATGTTTAGTTTCATAGTTTTGTTCAACTTTTCTTATTATTAAATTCATTCTCTCTCATTTAGTAATTGGTTATAGTTTCTATCAGATATGGTGAATTATGGTGGTAAAAGTTAGATACTCGTCCTAGTTTTCATAGTTTTTGTTCATTTAGTTTTCATAATTTTTGTTCATTTGAAACTAAATTAAATCTTCTTTAGTACTTGAAAAGGCAAGCAATTAGAACAGTGTCAAAACTAAGTTAATTAAAATGAGTCAAACATGTAGCATCTTGAACATGCCTAAGTAACTTACATCACGAGAAAATATGTTTATTAGCATCATTGCCCATTGAATATTTACCTTTTAAAAACAAGCATATTGACAACCACTTTTATTCTTGTTTCAATTTCCAGAAATAAAACTGATGGTGATCTGAAATGCAATTTTAGACTCACTCCTCCGTCCCCATCGACAACCATTCTGATGCAGGCTACAAATGGGGCCGGGCAAACCGTGCCTAGCCCAAAATCCATTTGGGTTGCACCAAAATGTGGAAATATACGATATTTTGGAAAGTAATTATTTGAAGATTATTTCCAACGTGTTGCAATTAATTGCAATATATTATGGGGTTCTTCTCTAAATACTTTCCTTTCTAGTTTTGAATAAGTTAGGTAGAGTACTTAATATTTACCTTTTCCGTTTCGAGTAAAATAGAAAGTAATTAGGAGCAATTGCTATTTTTCTTTTAGTTTTCCCTAATTTAGGATCTGTCTTTTCATTATATAACCATATGAATATCATTGTAATAAGGGAGTTGTTTTGAAGATTTGAAGAAATTATTGGTTGTGTACCTCAAATTAGGTTGTGCACCTCCCCTTTTCCAATTCCACTTGTCTCTTTTCTTCTGTGTTCTGAATTCAATGCAGTCCTACAACTTGGACTACATCAATTGGTAGCATAGCCTCTGTTCAAGCGAGATCCGATGGTGGCCAGTCAAGAGACACATGGAACATGAGGACGAGGAAATGCTCAAAGCAACGACGTCTCTAATACCAACGAACATTATGCAGATTGGAGAATAAAGAGCTACAGAGATAACTTTGTTGACGTTTGTGATTGAAAGCCACATTTCAAACTATCGGTGTGTACATTAAAGGAGAATCCTTTTGACGAGCAATGTAAAAGGGGACCGGATCGTCGCGAGAATTGGTTATAGGATACCATCAAGGAGGATCTACCCGAGTACCAGGAAGCTTCTTACCGGAAGACTTCACCGATTGACCCTATCCGATGGAGCACAACTTTTGAGTACAAGGAAGTGTCCAAACCTATCTACAATGAGTATGATGAGCCTATTTACGATGATCATGATGAAGCCTTATATGATAGCTAAGGTGGCCTATGTATAATGAGTATCAAGAAGAAGAGATCGTGTCAGAGGATGGCGAAAGTCACATGACTTAGGCAGTCCAACGAGATCTTCTCACACTATGTATCCAGGAGCTGGAGGATTCTCTAACTAATGACACAAGTTGGGGATCACTTGTGGCTACTTCGCAAGTTGTTTTCTTATGCAGCCCCAAGTTGTAGGACTGCACTGGAATTCAGAACACAGAGTAAAAGAGACAAGTGGAATTGGAAGAGGGGAGGCACATAACCTAATTTGAGGCTCACAACAATAATATCTTCAAAATCATCGAAACAACTCCCTTATTACATTTGATAATCATATACTTAAGTAATGAAAAGACAAATCCTAAATTACGAGAAACTAAAAGGAAATTAACAATGGCTCCTAATCACTTCCTATTTTACGAGAAATATACTAGAAAGGAAAGTATTTAAATTGCAATACATGTTGGAAATAATCTTCAAACAATTACTTCCCTAAACATAGTATATTTCCACATTTTGGTGCAACCCAACCGGATTTCGGGCTAGGCACGGTTTTGCCCAGGTCCCATTCGTGGTCTGCATCACATCTCCACTGCTGTTTCGACCCTCATTGTGTTATTTGGTTATAAGCAATATCTTGTGTTCAACTTGAAAGGACAGAACTATTCAGGACCTCAAACTGCTCCATATCCTATATCAATTATTCAAGATTAACCAAATATTTCCGCTGGGAGATACCTTTTCTGGTCCTTAGTTTCACAAAAGAAATATATATCCTAATTGAGCAGTAACAAGATTGGGCTTAAATATAGCACAAGCTTATCTCAGTTATTAACTACATACAAAGCTAGCTGATATTTTAATTCACATGACATTATTTTGTAAGTTCTTTTTACTAATAGTCATCTCCTTATGGTTTGGTTTAGGGAGCCATTGTAAGTGGGAATCATGCAGATATTGTTGTTTGGGAGCCTGAGGTTGACTTTGAACTTGATGAGAATCATAGCGCATACCATAAACATCCGGTATTTATATTTCCTCTTCAAGTAACTCGTTAATTTCTGAATCTTCATATTTCTGGTTGTTTATCTTCTATCTGTAAAATGCAATGTCTTTTTTTCCTGACTCATAGAAGAACTGAAACACATAGTATAACTTGGGAAATTGCACCAACAAGGGGAAGGTCTAGTGGTAACACTAGTAAGAGAAGGGAGAAGTGGGCGTGGGTTCGAATCCCAGCCCGAGCAAAATAAAAAATGGGAATGGGAGGGGCTCTTGGTGCTATAGCCCAGGGTAGGGACGGTTGTTAATGACTGGCCTTATCTCACAAACAAAAAACTTGGGAAATTGCGAAAGATGTAATCCTAATCCTTAGGTAATCGTTGCATCACCTGTGAGGTGTTTTGCATAGTAGTTGGTATGTAGCTTGTAGTCCGACTGCTGTTGCAATTGCTCTAGACTACACAAATATAGTTTGTCAAAACTTAATTGCAGTGTTCCCAAACAACTGTCCTCTTTTACTTATAAAATGGTTAGTAACATCAAAAAGCATTGTCAATATTTTTTACTGGACTTGTGGAAACATAGAAGAACCACCAAGTTCCGTAGTACTTGATAATCTATCAATTTTGTAGCGAACTTAAAAACAATTATCTTCAAGTGGTAGTTAATCTATCAATTTGCAGGCAGTGCAGATATATCTCAAAAAATAGTTTAACAATTATGCTAATTAAAAAAAACAAGACCTTTGATACTGGCATGTAATGGAGAGAAATGGAGGAACATTATATATATATATATGTGTGTGTGTGTGTGTGTCACGTCCCAGTACCAGAATATTGAGGACGGGAGTATGACACGGCCAGCTACACACTACTGAGTACACCTGTACCCTGCAATACGGTTATGGTTGTCCCTAGACATGGGAGTATATACTACAATACAAGTCATCTATGGTCTCACAGAAATATACTATGTCTCAATCAACCAAACAAGAACAGAAATATAGAAGATGTAAGATAAAGCAGTTTGATGTTTCCGATACTCTAAAAATGATCATGAAACTAGCTATACAAAATGTAGAGCAAGTACACTGTCAAATATACGCTATATCAAACTTATAGTCGACATTTGAACTTGATCGAAAAATTAATAGGGCTATGCTACCAATTTGTTATGGATAGCCACAGCGAAATAATAATTTGACAAGTGTAACTATGAAAGATAAAGAGACAACAGAGAAACACAAAGACTTGTGTAAGTTTAGCCTTTGGCCTACCTCAACGGGCAAAGAAAATAGAAAAAAGTTACCAAGGGAAAAAGATGGGGAGAATGCAAAAGTGCCTCTCAAAACACCCAAATGTCCAATACCCAATTGCTTCCATTTTTTTTTTCACACAAGTTCTCACTCAGTTTGCTTATGCACTTCTTGGATGATAACGGAAGGAAAACTATGAATGGTAGGTGGGGTTAAGTGTGAATAGTGAATACATTAAGTTTTACACCAATTATGGTGGCTAAGCATGACGCTTAACATTGTGCTTCATGCAAGAAAATTCAAATCATTTACTTTTAACTTTATGGTAGTCATCAGTTGGTTGTTAGGTTCAGATAGAAGAAATTAACTTAATTCCATTCTCTCATTGTTCTTTATACAGAATAACTCGGCCTACATGGGGAAAAGGCTCTCAGGAAAGGTGTTGTCAACGTTTGTAAGAGGGAACCTCGTCTATAATGGTGATAAGCATGCCCCAAAAGCTTGTGGAGTTACAATCCTTGCACGGTAGACAGTGGTGGCTTGCCAAACAAACTATGCTTGCTATGAAACTTCTTTCAAGGTCCTATAGAAACCACCATCATGCTCTGTAGAATCGTTGTTTCTGATACCAAAACTATCTTATCATTTACAGGACATAAATTTTTGTTTCATGCAGGCATAACTTGGCCCAATCACTCTTTGAAAATATTGGTCGTCGCCAGTGTATTCTCTCCTACATTCAAGCACACATGCTATGAAGAAGCGCAGTGCAAAACACAGCTTGCTACAATTTTAGCATGTATAGTGGTAGTCGTGTAAATTTCAGCTTAAGCCGAATTGTTCCTAATTGATAATAAA
>JANAVB010024850.1:0-44261 GCA_029216955.1 Iris pallida
CAATAGAGTAGAGACTATTTAAGTTAAACTAACATGTATCTCTACTTTACATAAATCTGTATATATTATAGCGATCATTTAGAGAAGGGTTACATGGCATGGTGGTTGATATAGAGTGGGGTGTCCTTGTGCAGAGGGTGAAGTTCATTCTCAGTTTAGTTCCACATTTACATATAAACTAAGTGAGCTATCCCATAAACTGGTGTAACTAACCACAAAAAATGAACCATGTTATCTGAAATCTGCCATTAAGCCAACATTCCATATGCATACAGCTCATGCATTGTCTAATACTGAAATTAACTAACATTTCGAATTAAGGGGTTGAAGGTTAACATTACATTCATAGACATTCCACTATATTGAAAACTGAAATTGGCTTGGCAATAGGAAAAGGAAGTATATATGCTTACATGGATAGTTCAGTGTTCGAACAACCTAAAATGAACTAGCATTCAATCTAAATATCAGCTATACATTGGTTCTATATCTACATATGAAATCTGATATTGTATTTACAATGTTTATACATTATGCATTCATATCTATCATTACATATATACCTTGAATTTATATCTAGCATTCATTATATACTTTCATGCATGCATTGTATATCATTCTTTCATTCATGCATTTTTGCATTGCTTACATATATTACATTAATTGCATTCCTACATGCTTGCATTCAACCATATATATAGATTAATGTAAAGAGGATATATATCATATATATATATCATTTCATTCATCTAACATATCATGCATTACATACTCTATATTTATTTAATATCCATACTACATAGGCTCATAGGTTACATAAAATGCATATATCGTATAGTCACTCTTCTACTTAAAACCAATACTGTACCAATTATGTATTCACTAAATTCTAGGATAAAATTATGTTGTAGTACTTCGTGTTAGCTTTCCGAAACTTCAAACGGATCACATTTTCGTGTCCGGAAGCTCCCAAAATCGCAAAAATACCGAAACGCGTTCGTATTTCGTATAGCTGACACTCAAATAATTCTACAGAAAGTTACAGAAAGAATTTGGCTTATTAAAATATATATTTGGAAAGCTAACTTCGATACGGTTCTTTTAAAAAAATGGGAGATAAATCGGAGTTTTAAGCTAAAAGTTATGACATTTCTAAGTTGCTATTGCTACTAAAAATGTGGATAAATATTATGACAAATTTAGGTAGTTTGAGACAAAAGAAATACAAGTATATAACATAATATATCAAGAACTCACTCTCTACACTAATATATATATATGAGACACTATAGAACACATCTCCAATACAAAAATATGAGATTAAACATGTAATAATTCATTCATACATAACAACAACACATAGTGTGTCCAAATTTGGGGTTTTCCCACATGGACACAACCATAACACAAAGGACACTCCTATGACCTCCAAATGGACACAAAATGGACACAAATGGAGACACAACCATGGGGGTCATTCCTATGGGTTTAAAATATTCCTATATGCATATAGGGATGGATTAGAGGAGAGATTATACCTTCCGGAAGAGAGATTCAAAAAAAAATCCTTCCGACATAACACCGACACGTAGAGATTCTAAAAGGACACGAACGAGCTCTAAATCCTCCCAAACTTGGCTAGCACCCTCTAAACATGGAGTAGAGGATAAATAAAGAAGATTTGGGGGAAGAAGGGATTGATTTGAAAATGAAATCAATGAAGGTTCATCTCTAAATTAATTTGGGGAAGAACAAGAGAGAGAAAGTGGATAAAAACAAATAAATGAAGGAGTGACTCACTCCTTATCCCCCCATAGGTGGCTACCCAAAAATGGTGAGGTGTCCCCTATTTGAATGTCCAAAATGCCCTCCACTAATCTGTTTGATTTAAATTAGGAATGGGTTAAAGGTTGAGGTCAATTTAGTCTAGTTTTAAGTCTCTAATTAAACTAAACCTATCCATAAATAATTAGTCTAACTACTAACTAAAATTAATATCATGTGGACTAAAATTAATATCATGTGGACCATGCCTAACTAGTGTGTGGGTCCCACTAGAGTCAAACTACCCCCGGGTCCCCATTTCAAGTCGGATTGAGTTGAAATTCGAACCCGACTCAAATAACCCCAAAACAATATCATAAATAATAAAATAAATTTTAACCCCAAAATAATATCATAAATAATAAAATAAAATTTAAAAATATTCAAAAATGTAAAATGACAAAGATACCCCTGTTTCTGAAAACTGGGGGTGACAGGCGGGTTTGCGACAACATTTCACCATTAAAATTAAAAAAATATTGTCTGTGATTAGAAGGTAAATCGTCAATATAGAGTTGGTAGTCCGTCGCTACTAGCGACGGACTTAATCCGTTGCTAACTGGCCATCGCTAGATCGATAAATTTTTGTTGTGATCAACTTGGGGAGGTCCGGTATTATTTGTGCCGAAGAAGGATGGGTCAGTACGGATGTGCATTAACTACAGGGCTTTGAATAACTTCACTATCAAGAATAAGTATCTATTGTCGTGGTTCGACGACTTATTCGATCAGCTGATAGGTGCCAGGGTATTTTCAAAGCTAGACTTGAGGTCTGGTTACCATCAAACGAGAGTGAAGAAGGAAGATATCTAGAAGACTACATTTCAGATGAAGTATGGCCAGTACGAGTTTATGGTGATGCCATTCAGGTTGACCAATACACTTGCTATTTTTATGAACTTGATAAATGAGGTATTCCACCAATACCTTGACAAGTTCGTTGTGGTGTTCATTGACGACATCCTGATATACTCGAAGAATCCTGAGGAACATGAAGAGTACTTAAGGATCATGTTAAAGACTCTCTGCAAGGAGCAGCTTTATGGAAAACTCTCCAAATATGAGTTTTTCCTAGACAAAGTGGAGTTTCTCAGACATGTAGTTACTGGTGAGGGTATCTCAGTAGATCTGAATAAGGTTGTTGTCATCGAATCTTGGACACTCCTACCTCAGTAGCAGAGATTCGAAGCTTCTTGGGATTAGCTGGGTACTATAGGAAGTTTGTGCATGTCTTCTCTCGTATCGCAGAGCCGATGACTAGGCTTACGTGGAAAGATGTGGAGTTTATTTGGTCTAATGAATGTCAGGCAGCCTTTGATGAACTGAAAAAGAGACTGACCTCGGCACTGTTGACACAAAATCACAGTCAACTAAATATTGATAGAATTGACTATATGATACTTGTGATAATTCAATACGACACATGAAGACTACATCCAGTACAAGTCAGACGACAGCTCGGATTTGCAATACAAGTTATTTGAGTCTGTATTTTTATAATTTTATTGAGTCTAGACTTATCTAAACTGAGATGTACTGAGCATCTGAGACTTAGCCTATACCCATACCCAAAATTCTATAGCTCCACACATATCCAAATAAGCCAATTGGACCCACGACCCATTCTGTGCTCTGGAGACAGAGTTCGGGCCGAACTCTGCCTCCACACAGAGTTCGGGCCGAACTCTGCCTCCTAAAAATCAGTACCCTAATTTTTAGGGTTGGCTGGTTGCAAGTTGTCCAACGGCCAATTTTTTGAAAAATTCCAACCAGAATTCTGGCCGAATCCTACATACCTGATATCCTATAAATAGGCCATGAATTCTCTCATTTTTATTCATCCAATCTTCTCTTCTCTCTAAAGCTCCATATAAGCCATACCCTTCTTCATCTACTAGCCGCAAGCTCCCTAAGCCTCAAGTGCTCAGTACTTTTCAGTCAGGAGTTTGTGCAAGAGTTCAAGAAGTCGCTTAGAAAATTCCAAGCATCGCCACTGCGATCTTTGTAAGAAGTTGGCGTGCTCTTTTGAAGAAAAGGCACGGGGTGTAACTACAATTTCATAAATAGTGGATTTAATCCTGAGTTAGAGTTCTCAAGCCTGGACTAGTCCTCCACGAGGGAAAATAGGTTAAAAATCGGCTGTATTTGCGTATGCTTTCTTGCTCCTTATTTATTTCCGCATTTACTCTGATTACTTTTAGCTTGTGAAAGAGTTTAATTTTTAATTGGTTATTATCGTTATAAACTCTATTCACCCCCCTCTAGAGTTGCCATCTGTTCTTCAATTGGTATCAGAGCTCTATTCTCTCAACAAGGACTAACATCCTAGAGCTGATCCATGGCAACCACACAATCCTTGATTTCCAATCACGGTGAAGGGCAGTCCACTCATAGGCCTTCCCTATTTGATGGAATTAACTACACCTATTGGAAAACAAGGATGAGCTTTTATCTCAAGTCGCTAGACTTCGACCGGTGGACCATCATCACCGATGGTTACAAAAAGCCCGCCGGGATAGTTGTCAATGGTGATCTCGTTGAGAAACCACATGATAAATATTCTGACGAGGAGAAGAAACAGGCAAGTCTCGACGTGAGAGCTATTAATGCTTTATTCTGTGCTATAGACAGGAATGAGTTCAACAGGGTCTCAACATGCACCACCTCTCATGAAGTATGGCGACTTCTAGAAGTGACGCATGAAGGAACCACCCAAGTCAAGGAATCGAAGATAAGCCGTCTCACTCAAGAATATGCGGCTTTTAAGATGAAGCCAAATGAGACGATCACGCAAATATTCATAAGATTCCTCAACATCATCAATCCCCTATCTTCGTTCGGCAAACAATATACAAATTATGAGAAGATTCGCAAGCTACTTAGGGGGCTACCAAAGATTTGGAACCCTAAGGTGACAGCCATCAAAGAAGGAAATGATCTCACAACTATATCCATGGAGACCTTGATGGAAAAGCTGATGACTCATGAGCTTGACCTCAAGGACTTCGAAGAGCCTGCTCCTAAGGCTAAGGAGATCGCCCTCAAAGCTCACCGACGAAGACTGACTCCGAAGAGACGGATGACGACAACTCGGAAGGTGATGATCAAGCTCTCCTTGTCCGCAACTTTAAGAAATTCCTTCGCTTCAACCGAAAAAAGAAGGAACCACAAGAAGATGACGAAGAAGAGCCAACATGCTACGGTTGTAAGAAGACGGGACACGTCCAAAAAGACTGTCCATTCTTAAAGAAGAACAACCGCTATGAGAAACCATACAAGAAGGCTTCCTCAAAGAAATATGCCAACACAAGCATTTGGCATGAAAGCGAAGCTAGTGACTCTGAGGAAGAAAAGGACTCTCCTCAAGACGCTGCAAATGTGTACCTAATGGCAACATCCGACAAGGTATCAAACGAAACTCTTGATGATTTTACTTTTGATGAACTTGGCGATGCTTTCACCGATTTACTTGATGATCACAAAAAAGGTCATTGGTAAATATAAACATGCCAAGGAAAATATCAAAAGTCATGAAGTCGAAATTCAAAGACTCTCTTTATTGTTTGATTACATTAGAGGCACTTCACCCACGGAAATCACAAATGAGGTATCTAAGCTTAAAATAAGCCTACATAATACCGAAGCACGTATTGAACAACAAACACAAGAAATCACAGCACTCAACACGGAGCTTGCTGAAGAAAAGAGTAGACACAAGATTTCTATTACTAAGATATGTGGTTTGAATGCTAAGGTTACTGAACTGCAGGCTGTCTCTAAGAAATTAGAGACTAAATTGGGAAAACAGGTTGTTCAACCTCAAACCCAATCACATGAGACACACACAAAGCATGACACTACTCATTCTAGTCAACTACGTCATCCACCTGCAGCACCTAATCATGCTTACATATACACACATTTTCATAAAGCACACAAACCACATGTACGTAGAAATAATTCTCATATGTCACAGAATCATCATGCTACACATAGATACAATCATCACTATGTTGCACAAAATCACCATCACTCTACATATAGACATCATCACCATGCTAACTCTACATATCATCATGCTACTCCACATCACTCTACTCATAGACATCATCAAATGCATGCTCCTAACACAAATAGGAATGCTATATGTACTTATTGTGGATTACATGGACACATTTCACCACAATATAGAATTAGAAGATTAGTAGATAGAAAAATGTATGCATGGTTTTCGAAAACTAACTTTTCAGGACCCTCAAGAACTTGGGTACCAAAGGTCACATCTACTCTTAATGTAGGTGGACATTCCCTCCTCAACTAAGAGTAAGTGTATTCTCGATAGTGGATGCTCGCGGCATATGACGGGAGACGTAAATCTTTTCGCATCACTATCGATGAAGAGAGAAGGATATGTATCCTTCGGTAACAACCTAAAAGGGTATATTATAGGTAATAATATTATTGGTCATCCTCCCTCTCCCGTAATAAAGGATGTCTGCCTAGTGACCGAGTTAAAGCATATCTTGTTCAGCATTAGTCATCTTGCTGACCATGGATATGACATTAACTTTGGACAAAATAAATGCTTTATTTATGATAGGTCAACGAGAGACATTGCTTTTGATGGGGTAAGAGAGGATAATATTTATATTTTCTATCTGTCTAGAGATACTAACAATGCAGGTAGATGCCTATATGCTCGTAAGGATGAAAGATTACTATGGCACCAGCGTCTTGGTCATG
This sequence comes from Iris pallida, assembly GCA_029216955.1. Classification (NCBI taxonomy): domain Eukaryota; kingdom Viridiplantae; phylum Streptophyta; class Magnoliopsida; order Asparagales; family Iridaceae; genus Iris; species Iris pallida. The sequence continues at coordinate 6,568 of JANAVB010024850.1, forward strand.
CCAACATGGATACTACATCCAGGCTATCGACTAAGATGCTAGTTAGAGGCTTGCCTGATATCACATTCAAAAAGGACACTGTATGTGCCGAATATGAATTGAATAAGGCAACCAAGTCCTCATTTCATTCCATAAACTCTGTAAGTACAACTAGACCTTTGCAACTACTTCATATGGATTTATTTGGCCCTAGTAGAGTAGCCAGTCTTGGTGGAAAACTCTACGCTTTTATTATTGTTGATGATTTTTCTAGATTTACATGGGTTTTCTTTCTTACAAATAAAAGTGATGCTATTTCGATTTTCAAGATTTTTGTTAAGAAAGTTCAAAACGAAAAAGGCTACATGATTACTTGAATCCAAAGTGATCATGGAGGCGAATTCGAAAATACTGATTTTGAAAATTTTTGTGATTCTAATGGTTTTGATCATGAGTTTTCTTGTCCAAGAACTCCTCAACAAAATGGTGTTGTGGAGCGGAAGAATAGGACTCTTGGCGATATGGCTAGAGTCATGTTGAATAAGTTTTTACTTCCAAAATACTTTTGGGCTGAAGCTGTCAGTACAGCATGCCACATTTTAAATAGGGTGCTTATTCATCCTATTACGAAGAAAACACCCTATGAGCTTTGGTTTGGAAGAACCCAAATGTTTTTTTATTTTAGAGTTTTTGGTTGTTGATGTTTTATCCTTAATACCAAAGACAAATTAGGTAAATTTGATGCCAAAGCTGATGATGGTATTTTCCTTGGCTATGCTGCCAAGAGCAAGGGATATAGAGTGTTTAACAAACGCTCATTAATTGTGGAAGAGTCCACCAATGTGACTTTTGATTAAGATAACAGTGCAGCAGCTACTCTTGATGATGATGTTGAGCCATCAACTTCTACTCCAATGAATACCACTACCGAAACCAATTCTCTGAAGGGCTTGCCAAAGAAATTCTCTTTCAAGCCGTCACATCCAGAAAATTTAGTAATAGGTGAGGTTTCACGTGGAGTAACTACTAGATCATCATTAAGAGACTCTATTGCTAGCACTGCCTTTATTTCACAAATTGAGCCAAAAAACATTTTAGAAGCTTTTAATGATGAATTTTAGATTTCTGCTATGCAAGAAGAACTCAACCAATTCGAGAGGAGCCAAGTATGGGAACTCGTTCCTAGACCGGAAAATCACTCGATTATTGGTACTAAATAGGTTTTTAGAAACAAAGTAAATGAAGATAGTTCAGTTACACGTAACAAAGCTCGTCTAGTAGCCCAAGGATACAACCAAGAGGAAGGTATCGACTACGATGAGACGTATGCCCCTGTTGCTAGATTGAAATCCATTCGGATGCTTTGTGCATTTGCAAATTTTCAAAATTTCAAATTATTTCAAATGGATGTTAAAAGTGCTTTTTTGAATGGATTTATTAAGGAGAAAGTTTATGTAAAACAACCCCCTGGTTTTGAAAATCACAAACTTCCCGACCATGTTTTCAAGCTAAAGAAAGCGCTATATGGCCTCAAACAAGCTCCTAGAGCTTGGTATGAACGGCTAAGCAATTTCTTGCTTGAGAAAGGTTTTTCAAAAGGGAAAATTGACACCACACTTTTCATAAAATCTTTCAAAGACACTATTCTCTTAGTGTAAATATACGTAGATGATATTATATTTGGTTCTACTGATGAAACCCTCTATCAAGATTTTGCCAAGTGTATGCAGACCGAGTTTGAGATGAGCATGATGCGGGAGCTCAACTACTTTCTTGGACTGCAAGTCAAACAAATGTCAAATGGAACTTTCATCTGTCAGTCAAAGTATACAAAGGACATGCTGAAGAAATTCGACCTTGACAACGTCAAACCAATCAGCACTCCAATGGCTACTACAACTAAACTAGAACCAGATGAAAGCGGCAAACCTCTGGATCAACGTAAGTATCGAAGTATGATAGGCAGTCTACTCTATTTAACTGCTAGTCGCCCTGATATTATGTTTAGCGTTTGCCTGTGTGCTAGATATCAAGCAAATCCTAAGGAATCATACATGACTGCTGTTAAGCGTATCTTTCGATACCTTAAGGGTACGGTTACAGTGGGCCTATGGTATCCCAAGTCAACATCATTTGACCTCATCGGTTACTCTGATGCTAATTTCGCCGGATGCAAGGTCGACCGTAAAAGTACGAGCGGTATGTGTCATTTATTAGGAAAGGCTTTAGTCTCTTGGTTTAGCAAGAAGCAGAATTCTGTCACACTATCCACAACAGAAGCTGAATACATCACAGCTGGGCATTGTTGTGCACAAATTCTGTGGATGAAGCAAACCTTTGAAGACTACAACTTATCTTTTATGCACATTCCAATCTTTTATGACAACACTAGTGCTATAAATCTCACTAAGAACCCCATATGTCACTCACGCACGAAACACATTGAAATACGTCACCACTTTTTGCGTGATCATCAACAAAATAGCACCATTAATTTAGAATTTATTGACACTGATCATCAGCTAGCAGATTTCTTTACAAAACTATTATCCGAAGAGCGCTTCAATTTTCTCTGTCGTGAACTTGGAATATTGGACGAAGTTGTTATTAATTAAAATAAACCTGCGTAAATATCGAGTATGTCTTGATTATTTTATGATGAAATTGCTATGGGTACAAGCCGAAAGGGCCCTTCTGACAACAAGTCGTAAAAGCGTAAGCGACACGGTGTACTAGTCCTCAGGACTACCGCTAGCTAGGATCTGGCCCCTGCAGCTAACCCATGGCAACTTCAAAATATTGAATTATGGCATAATTCCTTGTTTATTACATGGTTCATTTTTATTTATCACATGCTGAAATGCAGATTTTCCAACTTCACTTTGCTTCGAAATCAACTTTCTAGAATTTTTTAACTTAGATTTTTTTTAATCTTGTATATGTACTTTTTTTTGGCCTCTCTCACTTAATCATTTTTTAACTTAATCATTTTTCAGCCTGATTTCTGTTCTGTTTCCAGGATCCGGAATTCGGGCCGAACTCTGCTTTATCCAGAGTTCGGGCCGAATTCGGCCTGACTGTTCCAGAACCGGGAGCAGCCTCAGCCGCTGATCATAAGTTGATCCAATGGCCCATATTTGTTCCGACCATTGGAACCCTTTCACATATATTCGGGCTCTCCTCTTCCTTCTCCTCCATTGCCACCTTTTCCCCTTCTCCAAACATATTTTTCTCAAACCCTAACCCTAGTTCTTCCTCCCTAGAGCTTATCTCTTCTCCAAACTCAAGGAGAAGGCTTCCCTCACCATTCTCCTTTATTATTTTTCATCACATTGAGTTATATCTCAACACCTTTCTCCATCTCAATTTTCTCTATTGTCTTTATTATTTTTTATGGCTCCACGATTGTTCAATCGCGGGAAGAGACTTCAAACCGAGGGAGCGTCCTCTTCGAATGCTCCTCCTTGTGTTGAACCGCCCGTTGAACAACAACCACCTATCCACCCGTTGTTCAACCCGCCTCGTCCACTTGACCCAAACACATTTGACGACCGAATATTTGTATCACTTAACTCGATCGTTTTAATTTCCCGATGGGTATTCACTTGAAAGCTTCATGGACGACTTGTGTACCCCTAACACACGTCCTCGCAAGCTTTTGGCCAAATATCTCAATCCCTATTTTTATGAACTTTATCGGATTATCTTTAACACTATTTTGCCCAAAGCGGGATCCACCGATGAAGTCACCTACTTTGAAATCTCGGCCTTATATCACCTCCACTTTCATGTACCATTTAATCTTCCACGTACCATGATGGACTGGATGATTAATTCTAGGAAGAAATTAAGATCCTTGGTTTATGCTTTGTATCTTCCTATGGTCTTTCGTGCTTTTCGTATACCTCTTGATGAGTGCCAGTTCTTACCTGCCCCTGCCTTCCTCTCTAAGGCACGGAGACTTCAGGCAGCAGTTGGCTCACCTGTTGTGTCCGAGCACTCTGACGATGAGCCAGATGCCCCTCCTCTGGGACAGGATCCTCCTCCTCCTCCTGCTACTCTTGAGTCCCTCCAGACTATGCTCCACGATCGTTTCACCTTGGAGGATAATCGCTAGACTCAGCTAGACTACTGGACTACCCTGCAGATGAGTGCCATCAGCAACTCACTGCACGATATTCGGTACTCCATGTCTCGCCATCTTTCTATGCCTATCCCTATGGAGCGGGACCCTGGTCGTGAAGGGTATCGTATCGATGACCCTTGGGTTATTCGATACTTGGATCCGAATGCGGCCTTCGTGGACCCTCGTCGTTCATTTACTGATCCATCCAACGACACTGGGCCTTCACAAGCTCGATGATGGATATGGACTTCTACTTGCTGCTACTGAGGATCATAGCTTATGTTTTTATGCACTTTGGATTTTAGTTGCTTTTATGTACTTTGGTTGTATTAGACTTATTATTATGTGTGACTTTTGAGACATTCAGTAGTTTTCTCAGTATCTATACAGTTTTATCTATTATCTTTTGGTGTGCTTGCCAGTTCTTATTTGTTTATGGTTTATTGCTAAATTCCAAAATGGAAAGAAATTTTGGTATATTCTATATTATTTTTGTATCTGTATCTGTGCTTTGGGGAGAATATTTTTATCAGGCCAACATTATTGAAAGCAATGTTTACGGGGGAGCTATTGCTAGCTCGGCACTGATTACGGGGAAGCCATGCCACTTCTATATAATGTGTCCAGGTATGAATATTGAATATACAACTATCATTTTGTCAATTATCAATATGGGGGAGATTGTTGACACAAAATCACAGTCAACCAAATATTGATAGAATTGACTACATGATACTTGTGATAATTCAATACGACACATGAAGACTACATCCAGTACAAGTCAGACGACAGCTCGGATTTGCAATGCAAGTTATTTTGAGTCTGTATTTTTATGATTTTATTGAGTCTAGACTTATGTAAACTGAGCTATACTGAGCATCTGAGACTTAGCCTATATCCATACCCAAAATCCTATAGCTCCACACATATCCAAATAAGCCAATTGGACCCATGACCCATTCTGTGCTCTGGAGACAGAGTTCGGGCCGAACTCTGCCTCCACGCAGAGTTAGGGCCGAACTCTGCCTCCTAAAAATCAGCACCCTAATTTTTAGGGTTGGCTGGTTGCAAGTTGTCCAACGGCCAATTTTTTTAAAAATTCCAACCAGAATTCTGGCCGAATTCTGCCTACCTGATATCCTATAAATAGGCCATAAATTCTCTTATTTTCATTCATCCAATCTTCTCTTCTCTCCTCTCTAAAGCTCCATACAAGCCATACCCTTCTTCATCTACTAGCCACAAGCTCCCTTAGCCTCAAGTGGTCAGTACTTTTCAGTCAGGAGTTTGTACAATAGTTCAAGAAGTCGCTTGGAAAATTCCAAGCATCGCCACTACGATCTTTGTAATAAGTTGTCGTGCTCTTCTAAAGAAAAAGCACGGGGTGTAACTACTATTTCACAAATAGTAGATTTTATCCTGAGCTAGAGTTCTCAGGCCTGAACTAGTCCTCCATGAGGAAAACTAGGTTAAAAATTGGCTGTGTTTGCGTTTTCTTTCTTGCTCCTTGTTTATTTTCGTATTTACTCTGATTACTTTTAGCTTGTGAAAGAGTTTAATTTTTAATTGGTTATTATCGTTATAAACTCTATTCACCCCCCTCTAGAGTTTCCATCTGTTCTTCAGGTACCCATTCTTGCTTTGCCATCAGGGACTGGAGGTTTTACTATATATAGTGATGCCTCAGGAAAGGGTTTAGGTTGTGTACTGGAGTAGAACAAAAGAGTTATTGCTTATGCTTCAAGACAACTACGACCAGATGAGCAGAATTATCCTACTCATGACTTAGAACTTGCAGCAGTGATCTTTGCTTTGAAGTTGTGGAGGCACTACTACTATGGTGAACGGGTAGAAATATTTACAGACCGTAAAAGTCTAAAATATGTGTTCACTCAGGCGGAATTGAATATGAGGCAACATAGATGGCTTGAACTGATGAAAGACTTTGATATTTTATTAGAGTACCATCGTGGAAAAGCTAATGTGGTAGTGGATGCACTTAGACGTTATCCCGTAGCTATGTATCTGACAATGGATTGGCATCTGTTAGAAGACCTGGAGAGTCTGGGTATTGAGATTGTGATTCCTGGAGTTGAAATGCAGATGATAGGTATGAAGATTCAGTCTGGGATGATGGACAGAATCAGAGAGGCTCGGTACCAGGATGATGGCTTGAGGAGTCTATGAGTTCAGGTGCAGGCTGGATTGTCTGATGACTTCTCTATTACTGAATATGGTTCTTCGAAGCATGGTACTAGGCTTTGTGTACCTAGTAGTGATTTGTGGGAAGAAGTGATGCAAAAAGCTCATCGTTCTCAATATTCTATACATCCTAGAGCTACCAAGATGTATAATGATTCGAGAGATCATGTCTGGTGGTATGTAATGAAGCAGGATGTGGCAAACTTCTGTTCTAGATGCCTAGTGTGCCAACAAGTCAAAGCCGAAAGGCATAGACCAGGTGGTTTGCTTCAACCATTGCCTATTCCGGAGTGGAAGTAGAAACATATCACTATGGATTTCGTTTTCAGACTTCCGTGTACTCCTGGTGGAAAGGATGCAATTTGGGTCATTGTTGATAGATTGATCAAATCGGCCCACTTCATACCATTCAAAGTGGGACTGTCTGTAGAGAAGCTTACAGAGCTGTATATGAGACAGATTGTTCGATTGTATTGTGTACCTGTGATCATTATATCTGACCAAGATAGTAGATTTATATCTTACTTCTAGAGAAGCTTATAGGATAGTTTGGGCACTCAGCACAAATTGAGTACCGTCTATCATCTTCAGACTAATGGACAGTCGGAATGGACTATCCAGACTCTGGAGGACATGCTTTGGACTTGTGTGCTAGATTTTAGAGGATTTTGGGAAACAACTACCAAGCCAATATTGAGATGACTCCTTTCGAAGCATTACATGGACGAAGGTGTCGCACTCCATTGTTTTGGGATGGCTTGGGAGAGTAAGCCTTATTTGGGCCTGAGATGGTTACTGAGGCTACCGAGAAAGTAAAGGAGATCAGGAAGAGACTTCGTGTGGCTCAGGACAAGCCGAGACACTTGGCTGATAGCCACCGGTGACTATTAGAGTTTGAGGTAATATGTTTAGAATTTAATATTCTTCTAGTTATTGATTAAGGTTATGTTCTAAGTTTTGTTTAAATTTTTAGGTGGAAGATATGGTTTCTCTGAGGATTTCTCCGACACGTGGCACTATCTACTTTGGTCGAGGCGGGAAGCTTAGCACCAGATTCATTGAGCCTTTCAGCATTCTTGAGAAGATCCGGGCTGTCGCCTACCGACTTGACTTACCAGCTACTTTGGAGGGTGTGCACGATGTATTTCATGTGTCGCAGCTGAGGCTCTATATTTCTGAACTAACTCATGTGATTGACCATTCAGAGGTCAAAGCGGGTCCTACCCTTAGATATCAGGAGGAGCCTGTTGGGATCGTTGATCGCCGAGAGAAGGTGCTACGCAACCAGATGATTTTGCTCGTCCGAGTGGCGTAGACTCATCACTCTTCGGGCGAGTCAACTTGGGCGCACAAAAATGAGATGAGAGAGCATTTTTTTGGTCTTTTTGTTCAGTGATTGTATATTTGCTATGGTTGAACTATGTTTGAATGAATGCTTTAAATTTCAATGACAAAATTTCTTTTAATATGTGTAGACTTATAACTACTGAATTTGAGATTTTTTCTAAATTTGAAATTATTATTAAAAATGCTATGATTTTTGATTTGTTATAATTCTTATTATTATTTAATTATTTAGCACTATTTATAAATACTAATTCTAGTAGTGAATGTGATAGTTGATATTAATCTAGTGGGCTGGGTTTCAATTCCAACAGTGTTGGATTATTTTTTGATTAATAGATTGGTTGGGCTTCGGGCATGGGCTGCCATCCGGTATGGGTGTTACTAACTTTGGGTTTTTGTGAAAAGCCCAATGTAGTTATACATATTTTATACTAAATAAGTATTAATTAATAATAACTGTTAACTAGTTATTAATTATATGATTAGTTATTAGTTATTTGATTAGTTTGAGGTTTATAGCTAGCTGCCCAAATCAGTTAGGATTAGTTAGGGCTATTATCCAATTACCCCCAGATCTACTAGATATTACAATCCTGCCACTAGCCTTGGAGAGCACACAACTTTATTCTTTAAATATTCAGACCATTATTTTATTACAACAATCACATTAGTCATTCTCTCTCCTCACACACTCTATCTCCCGAACAGTCTGCCACCACCCGTCGCCGAGCACTCCGGCCGTGCTCCGGTGAACCACCACCTTTTCCCACCATTCTCGACCACTTTGTCGACCACCCATCCAAAACCATTCGTCATCAGCCACCGTCTACACCTCACGACCGCCGTGCTTGCCGTGATTATCTGCCGCTTCTCTGCCTCCAGATCCAGTGTTCCATCAATCGGATCTAGCCGCCTCTAGTCAGATCCAGACCCTTCCTTCGAGATTCAACGCCGCGAGGAATGCTCGACCCGATCTCGTACGCTGCGAGTGCTATCCTTGCCGCACCATTTTCGACGACCAATCTCGGTGAGTCTCCGTCCCTACTCCTTTCGAATCCCATTCTCCTTCTTTGTCGTCGATCTCTCTCTCTCTAGCTTGGAGGAGAGACTACTTCTTCTTTCTCTTTAAAATAAAGAGAATGGTTCATATGAGCTTCTCTCTCTCTTCCTTTTATTAATAATCCTGGTGTCTCTTCAAATTGAAGAGCATGTGTGACTTTTTATTTTGTTGGGATCTTACCTTTAATCTAGTAAAGGGTCACTTGACCTTCCGAAATCCTATGGGCACCCCTACATGGCTGGTTGTCGGAATAGGGTCAAGGTCACGTGACCTTTGTAATGTTGAAAGGCCACCCATGTGGCTGGTTTCCATGGGTCACTTGATCCTATAATTCATGTAATGCTGTTTTGTTCTCTCCATTGGTTAGAGAGATTTCACTTAGCCTTTCAATGGTTGAAAGGCCACTTGCATTTATATGTATAAATGGTATACTGGTTGTACTATTATGTGTTGGGATGTACTGATTAATGATAAGTGTGTATAATTTATGTACAAATATTACTGTGTACAATTGATAGTGCATTAATAGTAATAGTAATTTGGATAACTATATTAGTTAATTTCTATTAGCAAGCTTTTATCTAAAATAGTCTTTATAAAGCTGATAGAATTTACAAATTATTATTTATAAATAATTTACCTAAAAATTGTATTTTCCAAGTAGGGATATATTATAATTTTTCGAAAAGGGTTTGTACTAGTAAAACCTTATTGACTAATATTAGATATTTATAGGATTATAGTTTTAGGGATAGTGCCTTTCTTGTATCATTAGTATTAATCATAATCTAATCATATTCCTATGTCATGACTGGTGCTTAATCTCTCATCGGATTATTGGACTTATTGGGATACTCGGATATTAGATTTTGACCTTGGACTATTATTGGATATCTGGACGTTGGATTCAATTTGGGACATCTATTCGACATATTGCTCCGTGACTTATTTAGGATTTATTAATGGACTATAAATTATGATTTATTCCGTGTCGGCACAATCATGTCACGCACGTCGACTTCAGTTACCCTTGACAAGTACTTCTAGTGAATACTCTCATTTCATGTATAGTTATTGTATTTCATGATTTACATGTGCATGCCATGATTCTGTCATGATATCCACACAAGATTAGTATTCATGGATTCCTGTCATGATTGTTATGTTCATGTTCACCATGTTCCCTGTTTACTTATTTTTTGTTTTTCCTGCCATAATTAGAATCCATGTATGCTAGTTAGATGCGAAGTACTTTAGTATATATGTGATCAAAACCCTGTATAATCCGTGATTCCGTGTTTCCGTGCCTGCTAGCTAATCATGCACTACACGTATGTTTGACCTTGACCAAGTAGATTCCTTAGCCCGATCACATATAGAACCTAGTAGTTCAACCCCACGTAGTGTAGCTACGACTCCTGCATTTTATATTGCTAGTCACTTACCATGATTTTCTGTTTACTTTATCTACTCTCACCACGTTACAAACTCACACCAGTATTATCTCTTCTATTTCCTATCTTATAATAATTAACATGTTATGGGTAGTAGTTCCCGTGTTGTGCTTGCTCCAATCCTGACTGGGATAACCATATTTTTAGACAAGGATTTAGAGAATGGATGTACCACCTTATATGGCTCATCTAAGGCAGTTCATGGCATAGCTGAGGATTCTGGAGAGGACATAGATGACATTCCACTAGAGGATGATTAGCTTAGGCTTTATTATCTATCTTTAGATGTCCTTTTTCAGAACATTTGTTGAGTTGTAATAATTTGAGGATGACTATACCTAAATATCTGAGATGTACACTGCGGATTATTTCCTTTCCTTTTTATATTTTGCTACTAGTGTTTGTGATTGAGTTAGATTCAGTTATCATGTGATGTCATATTCTGGATTGGATTAGATATACTTTAGATTTGATAACTTACTATCGCCGACTCTACAGCGTAGGCTGGGCGTGCTTCTACGCACATGCGCCCAAACTTTCGAGTGCGGGTCGTGATAAAAATAGACATCATGTGTGGATAGATAGAAGGGACGGTAGATCTTTCACTATCGGGTTCAGACGCCTGAGTCCCGTCGTCTCGAGGGTAAACAAGTAGATTGCAATCTTCCTCAAAATCGTTATAATTAGTACCTCCAGCTTGTTGGATGCTTGTGCCCGCGGAGCCATCTGTGTCATACAGTCCTATATTGGACGGTAGAGGGTTGGCTACCCCCGGGTAATATTGTAGCTAAAGCGATATCCCCTTGCGATAAGGATCCAGATTTGGCGCGCGTGTGTTGGAACACACCCGTACTGGTCACCGTCATCTTGCTACCCCCAGGTCGGCCCTTGGATTTGTTGGCCAAAGCGGGAGGATTCTTGGATAGCTTCTTCAGAGAGGGAGAACGTCGTGCCCTATTGCATGAGGGAACACGGAGTTCATCTTCTTTTTCACTCGACAATCCTTTGCCGAGTCTCTGATGTACAGACGCCACCTGTTGTAAGCTTTGGAAGACGGACCGCCTCTTCGGTGGCAATGTGATTGTTTAGCAACAATAATAGTTGATGGTGATCTTAGTGCAGGTGTGCCTTAGATTAGATACGCCCTGCGCCGCGGACTCCACTCTCGCTTTACGCTTGTAGGAAATTGTCTTGCGTAGATTCAAGGTCTTCGCTTCCACACTCTTTTTGTGCGTGCAGGGAAGCTGTGCGTAAGAATGAGGATGTGAAGGTTGCTTCCCTCTTCTTAGTTCCTACGTGTGAGAACGCTTATGTCCCGATCACAGAGTTGCTGATGAGGCAGACTCACTCCAAGCTTACAGCAACGCTGTTTGCACGAGTTTATCTCCACAGTACGTACCCCTGGCTTGAATCGTGCTCTTGACCGCTCAAGTGACAGCGGGGTACGCGTGTGACTATCAACGTGGGCCTTTAGTCAGCTATTGGCATAGCACATTAATCACGCAAGGCGCGTGCTGCCTTGGATTTCTTCCAACTACCCCTTGAAGGTGCATAGTTTTCAGAATCCAACTGAGTGGTCGACATAGCACTTTGGTCGTGCAGGGCATATGCTACCTTAGATTTATTCGTGCCATCCCTAGAAGGTACATAGCATTCAGAATCCAAAATGATTATCGACGTAGCACGTTGTTCGCACAGGGCGCGTACGGCATTGGGCCTCTTCATGTTACCCCTAGAAGGTGCCTAACAGTTAGAGTCCAACATAGACTTACCCGATGGGCAGGCAATTCTGTCAAAGATAGAAGTTCTCGTCTGCGCAGCTATCTTTGCACGCGGGTATACCACTGCGCTCTTCGTCCGGTATTGTTCCTTTAGCAGGCCTGCAATGGGAGAGTTGCACTCCTCTTTGCACTTTTCAGAAGTAGGGACTGAATGAGACAGCACGGCAGCAGCAGTCAAAATCTCCTTCAGGTCTTCGTCGTTCAGGGGGTTTTAGAGTGCAGTCCCCTCTGTCGTGCTACTCGTCGCAGCAGCCTTCGGCACCCAGGTATGTCGAGTCTTCTTCGATATTACAAACCGCTTCAAAGGACTCGACTTCTCTTTAGAGAGGAGATCTTCAAAAGCTTGTTGTTATAAATATACGACCAACATCTTTTGAGAAGATCCCAGCAAATTGTCGTCAGATTACGTCACCACCTTCTGGTTGGAGGAGAAGGAAGTCCCAAGAAGAGTTGCTATCTTGTTTGCCATGACCAAGAGTTGAACGAACTTTTGCATTCAAACGTATGAAAGGTACAAAAAGAACTCCTAAACAAGAATATATAAGTTCAAGAATTTTTAGGAAAGTGTGACGGTGGAGATCGAGCACTGTAGCGGCTCCTTTACTCTGTTGACGATCTGACGACCAGTTGAACTTGCTCTGACTTTCTGGTGCTCATGAATAGAACTTTGGGTTGCCAATCAGGAAATTGCCGACCTTCTTAATGAAGGAGAACTCCTTTTATTTATAGGCCTTGCATATATACAATGTGCTTGAGATTTGTTGGATGCGCAGGAGCGTTGCAAGTTAAGATGTGAGAGAATCTGTTATTTTTACATGGTGAGGGCTGCTGAGCTGACATGTGGCGGACATTGATATTCTCTTCTATCAAGATCTCGGGTGGTTATTAGCATAACCGAATAGACGGCACGTGGCATGCATCTATCCCTCGAGACTTTTTGTTCAAATGAAGCCGACCGAGTTTGGCTCCTACCCAAAGAGTCAGGTTTTGTCTCTATCTTTGGGGCAGCGGTTTAAAAACCCGATTTTATATTGCCCTTATCAATCGAACCAAATTTCGTTCTTACCTTTGGAGCAGTGGTTTAAACAAAATTGATTGGATATTGCTCCTATCAATAGAACTAAACTTCTTTCTTATCTTCGGAGCGGTGGTTTAAACAAACCGGTTGGGTAATATCTTAAAAGATATATGTAGAATAATGCCACCTCATACGACTGCGCATCTATACGAGCTGCTTTTCGGGTGAGGCTTCGATGTCACTACACTTTTTAGGCGACGAAGATACTTGGGTTTTAAAGACGACGGAGTCTCTATGCTTTTGGGTGACGAGGAGACTGTGTTTCGAAGGCAACTGAGCCACTGTGCTTTTGGGTGATGAGGAGACTGTGTTTCGAAGACGACGGAGTCACTGTGCTTTTAGCCGACGAGGAGGCTGTGTTCCGAAGGCAACTGAGTCACTACACTTTTAGGCGACGAGGAGACTATATTTTGAAGTCGATAGAGTCACTACACTTTTGGGCGACGAGGAGATTGTGTTTTGAAGACGACAGAGTCACTACACATTTGCGCGATGAGGGGACTGTTTCGAAGACAATTGAGCCACTGCACATTTGGACGACGAGAAGACTGTGTTTTGAAGACGATGGAGTCACTACACTTTTAGGAGACAAAGAGACTGTGTTTCGAAGGCAAATGAGTCACTGCACTTTTGGGCGTCGAAGAGACTGTGTTTCGAAGACAACTGTGTCACTGCATTTTTGCACAAAAAGGAGACTATTTTTCGAAGACGACGGAGTCACTGCACTTTTGGGCGACGAGAAGAATGTGTTTTGAAGACAACTGAGTCACTACACTTTTGGACAAAAGGGACTGTGTTTTGAATACAACTGAGTCACTGCGCTTTTGGGCGACGAAAAGACTGTTGGTGGGGTTCTGTGAAGCAATTGCGCTTTTACGAAGCAATGAGTGACTTTTGAGTGCTTTGTGAAGCCACTGCGCTTTTGTAAAATGTTTAAGGACTTTTTGACAGCTCTTTGTGATTAATTACGCCCTTTTGTGTCTGCTGAGTCAACGTATCTTTAATTACCGCCATCTTTAGAGAATTAAAGGAGTTCTTGGTCTAGGATTCAGTCAAATGAACCTATTGAATGAGATTCATTGGGCTGAATCCTAGGTTCATCCCATTAATTTGGGGGCCTTTGACCGATGTACATGGTGTTTGGGGTTGGACTACACTCAGCCTATATAAAGGGATGCTTTCTAGGGAGCTACGTCAATTGTCTCTTAGCATTCCTGCAATCATGCTCGATCCTAACTTAGCTTGAAACGGCTGTTGGCCTTGAACAAGTCGACTATTGGTTGTGGATCTCCTCGTTCAAAGAAGTTGTATCCTTGTAGAAGAACGACTATTGGATTTTGAGATGTACTTCAACGTTTGGCATGAGGAGTTCGAACCTGGACAACATCTTGGAGGTCTTCGAGGTCCAAGCTACCAGGTTTGGATTTATTGCCAACCCAAAGAGCCACAGGTTGTGCTCTGCCCTACTCAATAGCCGTAGTAGCGTTACGGACAGGAGCTGCATTCTTGCTCGGGCCAATAGCTACTTCATTAGCCATATTGGAGTTCCTTCGTGCCTGGCTAGCAAGTGGGTTGCTCTGGCGAGGAAGTGATTCGCTCTGACACTTCTGCACGTTTGGGGGGCTGCGCACATTCTGAAGACTGCCCATTTGTAGACTTTAGGCATTTTAGTCTTTATATGTAGTCATGAATAATCTGTAATAGATTTTTTAGACATGATTTTAATAAAGAACTTTTCCTTTATGCACTATCTTTGTTCGTCTGTTGTGAACTTGTTCTTGTCTGCGCTTTTAGACAATCGTTATCATTTGCGCTTTTGTGAACTATATACAGTGTTTGTTGCTATCTACGCTTTTGTCATTGTTGTTCTTATTTTCATGCTTCTACAAGACACCCTTCAAAGTTTTTCAAACTTGAATCAAGCTCAGAATACTTTGAACAGAAGCATGACACATGTCCTCTACAAAAATAATGCTCAGCACGCTTGCTGACTGGTTGTCGGCGCGCTTGGCCTTCAGCATTAAATGCCTGAGTCGTTGTTTCATTAAAAGTTGATGATAACTCCTCGTTTTTAGGGAATAGACATCGTGATCTCAACTCTTAATTCCTACGACGTTCGAAAAGTCTCATCGAATACCAAGTGTTTTGCTGATGTGGCTTTCTCTTATTAGTAGGAGACTCTTCGGAGAGGAAAACTTTCTCTCTTCGCCCTTTCTTCCATTCAAAGCTTTTGTCAGAGCTCTTTTCTTCCTTCAAACCCTAGCTTTTCTGCCATTGCTCCCAAGAAATCAATAATCCCGAAAGCTCCTGCGACGAGCTCAAAGAAGGCCAGAAGGGCAGCGGCTAGCCCTAGACCGGCTAGGACAGCTATGACAAGTACGAGATAGACTAAAGCGTCCTCGGCGAGGCAAGTTGGAGAGGCAACGATGAGCACTCGACTGGCTAAAGGGAAGCAGTTAGCCTCAGAAGCCGTTGTAATGCCTGTGTTCGTATTACATATTTTGGGATACGTATACGTATTTTATTCTGTATTGCATGATTTCTTGTTTAGTTTTCTTCATGGCTTGGCTTGGTTTATTCTTGGCCCGGGTTGGCTTGGTTCGGTTGGGATTATTTTGGTTCATCATGAACCATGGATGAACCCCCTACCTACCACCACCTTTGATATTTAATGCCATTTCTTCTTTCTCTCTCTTCATTACTCATCTTCTTCTTCCTCATTTACTTCCTTACCTACCAGAGAGAGGAGAGAGAGGTCTAGGCAAGTGCAACTTGCTTCATGGAGGAACTCTGATTTTTATTACTTCATTCTCTTCCTTACTACATTCTAAAGCACTTTAGTACTTGGCATTTTCACTTTCCATGACTAGATTCTTGTAGATCTAAGTATACTTTATTTTCAGATTTCTTGGATTTTGATCTACTTAATCTTGTTGTTTCCTAGTTTTGATGGTTCCATGTTGTAGAGAATTTCGTTCTACCCTATTTTGACCTATGGAAGTTCTGATTTGGGCTCCGGATGATGGAGTTGTGGAGCTTGAGAACTTGGCTCTCATGGTGTTCATCTTCTCAGAAATATGGAGAAGATGAACTGTACTTAAACTTGACTTGACCGCATGACAATTCATGCGGCAAGTGATTCAGCCGCATGAGACTCTCAGCCGCATAGGCTGAGTCTCATTTTTGGCCGCATGGACTTTTCCCACTTGACCGCATATGCGCCCTTATACTCTTCTGAGCTGCATGAATTATCTTAACAGCATGACCGCCCCCCACTTGAGTCGCAGCTGTATAGGCACGTGACCCCGCTTCCGCATAAGCTCCGCTCCTATCTGAGCCGCATGGACTCGATTGACCTGAGCCGCATGGGCTCAATTGATCGGGCCGCATGGATCCAATTGATTCCAGCCGCATGGTTATTGAACCCTGCGCTGTATGGATTCGATTGATCTCAGCCGCATGGGGCCAAGAACATTCTTAGCCGCATAGGGTCCACCCCTCCCCGCCAGCCGCATGAACCCCCATCTTAACACTTCCTAGCCGCATAGACCCGAACTCCTTCTTGGCCGCAGGGGCTTTTCCCTTATCAGCCGCATGCGCCGAACCCCATTCAGCCGCATGGGCTATTCTCATCCAGCCGCATGAGATCGTTCCTGGCCGAATATGCTTTAGCCGCATGGGCTATTCTCATCCAGCCGTATGAGATCATTCATGGCCGCATATGCTTTAGCCGCATGGCTCTTCTATAGCCCTGAATATTGATATTTTATTAGATATTTGACGTCCATTTTATATCCTTACGCCTTTTGTCATGAACTTGAAAATCATGGATTTATTTAATATGTTTAATGATACCTGAGCATGACACGATAGTGACCCGTAGTGGTGCACTCTTGATAAGTAAACCTAACATGACCTGATAGTGGCCCGTCGTGGCGCACTCCTGACAAGTACACCTGACATGATTATCTTGAACAGCTGTTACGACGGCTACCTGACATGACATGACCTGTATAATTAATCTGGACACCATGGGCGATTGTGCTTGTACAAATAAACCAGTCATGTCTTGTATCATGTCTTGGAGGGGACTCCTGAGTACCACGGTCAGGAGTACCTACTAAAATGGACTAAGGCTAATATAACTAGATTAATACATTAGTCATGAAGAGATCTTCCAGCTACAGGCAATCCCGTTACCGGGGCACGCCTTGGGATCTGTAGCTTGCCGTCGAGTAGGGCACATTTCCAGCACACTGTCATGTGTTGCACCCTTCAAGCTACCTAAGGGTACATTCGTTTCCTGGACGATGCACCCACCTGAATTCAACTCTAATTCTTTTAACCCGGGTAACCTGGATGGACTGCAGGGCTTGTGGCTGTGGAGTAATCTCACTGTATCTTGTTAGTAACTAGGCCTGTGATAATCCTAGTTAGTTAAAGTATCAAGCCGTAGTTCTTGCTTGGCCGTGAAATGATTGGATGGAGTCTAACCAGTCTAGTCTTGTCATTATCCTGTTCCAGATTACTACATGACCAGAATGCCTGTATTTATTTTACTGATAAATGGGGAGAATTCCAAGCTCTGTTCAGACGAAGGGTTACAACCCCGGTCCTTGTTTGGTTTACGGGTTGTAACCTGGTTATCTGAATAGTTCCATGGTTATCTCGTCGTATATCATCCTGATGTATTTTCTTTAATTCCAGTTTTACCTTATTTTATACTCTTGTGCTGATTGCTGGTTTTAGTTCCTAAGTGAAGCTTCCTTTGTGGCACTTGCTCTTTCTGGGATCTGACCCAGCTGGTTTTGTGTGGCCAGATTTCGGAGCAGCTCCAGAGGATCTACCGACCTTCCAGCCAGATGGTGGCCACTAGACGGAACCCTGGCAACGAGTGGGTTATTTTTGACTCTCCCACTCTATTGTAAAAATATTCTTTTGAGACGTTTAGCCGACGAGCACCTGTTTAGCTTGATTGTACTTACTTACTGTCTGCCTACGAGCTGTAACATGATTGACAGATCCTAGGGTTGATCATGTATGAATAAACTCTTGCTAGTCCTGACATTTTGTAACGACTAGCTTCATGATCAGCTGAATATGTAATGTTTGGGACGCCTTATTATTGTATATTTAATAATCATACATCTTGTAACTTTTACTTACTTGCTTGTGATTGAGACAATAGGCTTGTTCATGACCTTAAGAGACTGCTGGCTTGTAGATAAACCCTCATGTATCTAGACAGCCGTGACCGTATAGCGAGATGGAATCCATTTCAATATACGTAGCTGGCTGTGTCTGCCCCCGCTCTCTAGTATTCTGGTTCTGGGGCGTGATATGGTTTAAGTGATAGCCCATGCAGGTCTTGTAAATCAAGATATGTGAGGGTTTACCGAATAGATGTCTCAATCAGTATTTGCCCTTGATCTCTGCTCGTATCCTCTGAATCCCTGGATTCTTGTCCTGATCACATGCTTGTATCGTTGATCTATCCTGGTCCTTCCTTATTGTTCCCTATGTCGTCTTCTTCAGCGGCATTGTTCGTGGTCCTACCGACCAGCAAGGCGGAGCACCTTCCGTGGATCAGCAGCAACCCGGAGATCAAGCCCAGCATTCCGGAGTAGCCTCCAGAGTTGTGCCTTCTGATGGAGAGCCACAGTCCAGCCAGTTCAACCTGTAGAACATGATGACGGCACCTTGGTAGGTCTCGACGTGGAGATGCCTTGCACCAGGCCGTGACGGATGCTTTGACCAGAGGAGGTCATCAGGGTAACAGCGCGGCCAACAGCTTCAAGCGCTTGAACCCTCCCTTCTTCGACGGTAGTGAAGATGCGATCGCCGCAGATGCTTGGCTTCAGGACACAGAGGTGATTCTAGAAGCAGCCAGGACCCCAGAGAATGAGAAGGTAGCCGTGGTACGCCTGCAGTTGCTAGATCTTGCCCGCAGCTGGTGGGCAGCTCAGGCTATTGGATTAGCAGCACCCATTGCTTGGGCGGTGTTCAGAGAAAGATTCCAGACCAAGTATTTTGATGCTGTAGCTCGGTATGATCTACAGACCCGGTTCACCAACTTGAAGCAAGGAGGCAGAACGGTCGACGGATATGCGGCCGAGTTTTCGAGACTCAGTCGGTTTGCTCCCACCTTGGTGGCAACCAAGTATGATAGAGCCCAGCGATTTCAGCAGGGGCTTCACTTGGAGATTCTATTGGCAGTTGAGCAGTTTGAGCATCAGACTTTTGATGCAGTCTTGAGAGCAGCCCGGAGGCATGAGTATACCTCCCAGAGGATTGTGGATAGGGCCGGAGGTCGGAAGAGATCCCACGGCCAGATGAATCAGTCTTCAGCACCAGCCCCGGCAGCCAGGGCTTTGACTATTGGAGCTCCGAGGCGAGCGGCCTCCGTAACGTCGGTTCAGCATTCTACTCCGACGCACCCTCCGCAGCAGCAGAAGCAGAAGCAGTCTTCCGCAGTGGGATATTCTCATTATGGGAAGCCAGGCCATGTAGTGGCAGAGTGCCGCAGGGCACAGGGATTGTGTCTGGCTTGTGGAGCAGCAGACCATAGGGTTGGATCTTGCCCGAATAGGGGTGGTTCATCATCATCCAACCTTTCTAGCTCTTCGGTGAGAGGACCACCTCCGGTCCAGCAGCAACAGTATCCATTACCGAGGCCCTTGCCGCCTCAGTCCCAGATGTTCCAGCAGCAGAACCCCCAGCAGTATGCACAAGTCCAAGCCCAGAGTCAGAGCAGGCAGCGAGGATTTCAGCAGAGGGGACCAGCACCCCGAGGGTACGGTCAGGCTATGGTGATAACCGTAGAGGAAGGATTGACACCAGGAGAGGTAGTGGCAGGTACTATTCTCGTTAACTCCTTTCCAGCTTCAGCTTTATTTGATTCTGGTGCATCGCATTCTTTTATGTCTGCACGATTCGCGACACGGGTAGGATTAGAGCCCGAGTCATTATCAGTAAGGCTCAATATACTTACTGGTAACGGACTTGTGGGAGTCGATAGGGTGTTTTCCTCGTGTCGGATCGTAGTTAGCGGTAGAGAATCCTCGCTAGATTGATAGAGTTCCCAATAGCCGACTATGATATGGTCCTAGGGATGGATTGGTTGAGGAAACAGTATGCTAGAATAGACTACCATATTGGTAGGGTTGTTTTTAGCATTCCAGGTGAGCCGGAGTTTTCCTTTTCCCGAGGCGCAGTTGAGCCTTCTCCTCCAGTATTGCGGATGGCAGTAGCAGCAGTTCAGTTGCCCAGGATAGTGGATGAGTTTCCAGATGTTTTCCCAGAAGAGCTTCCAGGTATGCCTCCGGAGCGGGAGATCGAGTTCACTATAGACTTGATTTCTGGGACAGCCCCAGTATCAGAAAGAGTCTACAGGATGGCACCATCAGAGTTGAAGATATTGTACAAGATGATTGAAGAATTTCGAGCCAAGGGATTCATTCGTGCTAGTGGGTCGCCTTGGGGAGCCCCGATGCTTCTTGTGAAAAGAAGGATGGTACGTCCAGGTTATGTGTTGATTATCGTACCTTGAACTCAGTGACAATTAAGAACAGATACCCTCTCCCGAGGATAGATGACTTGTTTGATCAGCTCAAAGGGGCATCAGTGTTCTCGAAGATCGACTTGCGCTAAGGATATCATCAGATCAGAGTCAGAGAGCAGGATATCCCGAAGACA
Organism: Iris pallida; assembly: GCA_029216955.1. Classification (NCBI taxonomy): domain Eukaryota; kingdom Viridiplantae; phylum Streptophyta; class Magnoliopsida; order Asparagales; family Iridaceae; genus Iris; species Iris pallida. The sequence continues at coordinate 27,290 of JANAVB010024850.1, forward strand.
GCTTTTAGATCGAGATACGGGTATTGGGAGTTCCTTATTATGCCTTTTGGAGCAACCAATGTACCGGCAGTATTCATGGACCTCATGAATCGTATTTTTATGCCTTACTTGGATCAGTTTGTGATTGTGTTCTTGGATGACATCCTGGTCTACAGCAAGAGTGAGGTGGAGCATGAGCAGCATCTCAGAGTTGTTCTTCAGATTCTCAAGGAGCACCAGTTGTACGCCAAGTTCAGTAAATACGAGTTCTGGCTCGATCGCATTTCGTACTTGGGTCATATCATCACTCGAGGAGGAGTAGAAGTAGATCCCCAGAAGATCGTAGCCATTGAGTCATGGCCAGTACCTAGTTCAGTGGCAGAAGTTCACAGTTTTCTGGGATTGGCCGGCTACTACCGGCGGTTTGTTTCAGATTTTGCTCGGATTTCGATGCCATTGACCCAGTTGACCCGCAAGGATGAACAGTTTGCTTGGACAGCAGAGTGTCAGGAATCATTTGAGAAGTTGAAGCGAGGCCTGATAACAGCTTCTATTCTCACGCTTCCAGATGGGACCGGAGGATTCTCAGTGTACTGTGATGCTTCAGGCAGAGGCCTAGGATGTGTTCTGATGCAACATGGGAAGGTAATAGCTTATGCGTCACGACAACTTCGTGATCATGAGAGGAATTACCCAACCCATGACTTGGAGCTGGCAGCAGTAGTGTTTGCACTTAAGTTATGGAGGCACTATTTGTATAGAGATAGGGTGGAGATTTTCACCGATCACAAGAGCCTGAAGTATGTTTTCACCCAGAAAGATCTTAACATGCGTCAGAGAAGGTGGCTGGAGCTTTTTGTGGATTATGATGTCAACTTGCAGTATCATCCCGGGAAGGCCAACGTTGTTGCAGATGCATTGAGCAGGAGAGCCGGAGCTTATTTCCTGACAGCGCAACCAGAGCTGTTAGCAGATCTTCAAAAAATGGGTATTGAAGTTGTTCTCCCTTCCAGTAAGGCATTGATGGCTAGTATGCAAGTTCAGTCCACTATAGTCGAGATCCGGATGGCGTAGTCGACAGATTCCAAGCTTCAGCGACTCAGAGCAGAGTGCGAGGCAGGACGAAGATCAGAGTTATGCATTCATGAGGAGGGTACACTTCGACATGGTAATCGTCTTTGTGTACCTAGTAGAGATATCAGACGGGAGATCATGTCAGAGGCTCACAGTTCTCAATATTCTATCCATCCTGGCAGTACGAAGATGTACCGTGACATCCGTCAGCACTTTTGGTGGAATGGCATGAAGCGGAAGATAGCTCGGTTTGTCTCTCGGTGTTTGGTTTGCCAACAAGTTAAAGCCGAACATCAGAGACCGGTTGGACTTCTTCAGCCCTTGCCGATTCCAGAATGGAAGTGGGAGCATGTGACCATGGATTTTGTGACCGGATTACCTAGATCCCCAGCTGGTAGAGATGCTATTTGGGTTATAGTTGATCGGGTCACGAAGGTGGCTCACTTTCTTCCATTAAGAGTTGGTCAGTCGATAGCTCAGCTAGCAGAGATGTATCTTAGGCAGATCGTCAGATTGTATGGAGTACCAGTCAGCATCACCTCGGACAGAGACTCAAGATTCACGTCGCACTTTTGGCGTAGCCTGCAGGAGAGTTTGGGAACTCATCTCCAGTTCAGTTCAGCATATCATCCGCAGACAGATGGTCAGTCGGAACGCACGATCCAGACTCTTGAAGACATGTTGCGGTCCTGTACACTTGACTTTGGCGGTTCATGGGAAGATCACATGTACCTGGTAGAATTCTCGTACAACAACAGTTTCTAGGCCAGCATCCAGATGGCACCGTTCGTGGTGCTATATGGCAGGAAGTGCCGATCCCCGTTAGCTTGGGATGATGTTGGAAAGAGGCAGATGCTCGGTCCAAAAATGATTGCCCAGACAGTTGAAGTGGTTAGAAGAGTCAGGGATCATCTTCGAGTTGCCCAAGATCGCCAACGCCATTGGGCCGATTCTCATCGGCGCCCTCTCGAGTTTTCTGTCGATGACCATGTATTCCTAAGGATTTTGCCTAACCGTGGCGTCATTCGTTTCGGCGTACGGGGCAAGCTTAGTCCTAGGTATATAGGGTCGTTCGACATTCTGGAGCGAGTAGGAGATGTATCCTATCGTCTCGCTCTTCCGCCGTCGCTAAGCGAGGTGCATGACGTGTTCCATGTATCCCAATTACGACGGTATATCCCGGACCCGAGCCACATCCTGGATTATTCGGAATTGGTTGTTGGTACCAACCTTTCGTATTAGGAGAGGCCCGTGTCTATATTGGACCGGAGAGAGAAGATACTCAAGAACAAGACTATTAAGTTAGTCCGAGTTGCTTGGGGTCATCACTCTTTGGGTGAGTCAACGTGGGAGCGTGAGGACGATATCCGATCGCGATATCCTGACTTGTTTGACTCGTGAGGTATAATGTCCTTCTTATGCCTCATGCCTTCGATTCCTTGCTTGTATGATTGATTGCTTGATTGATTGTCTAGTATAGCTTACATGTGATTAGTGTAGCTTATTCGTGTCTCTCTAGCCTCTTAATTAAATTCCGAGGACGGAATTCTTTTAAGGTGGGTAGAGTTGTAATGCCTGTGTTCGTATTACGTATTTTGGGATACGTATACGTATTTTATTCTGTATTGCATGATTTCTTGTTTAGTTTTCTTCATTGCTTGGCTTGGTTTATTCTTGGCCCGGGTTGGCTTGGTTCGGTTGGGATTATTTAGGTTCATCATGAACCATGGATGAACCCCCTACCTACCACCACCTTTGATATTTATTGCCATTTCTTGTTTCTCTCTCTTCATTACTCATCTTCTTCTTCCTCATTTACTTCTTTACCTACCAGAGAGAGGTCTAGGCAAGTACAACTTGCTTCATGGAGGAACTCTGATTTTTATTACTTTATTCTCTTCCTTACTACATTCTAAAGCACTTTAGTACTTGGCATTTTCACTTTCCATGGCTAGATTCTTGTAGATCTAAGTATACTTTATTTTCGGATTTCTTGGGTTTTGATCTACTTAATCTTGTTGTTTCCTAGTTTTGATGGTTCCATGTTGTAGAGAATTTCGTTCTACCCTATTTTGACCTATGGAAGTTCTGATTTGGGCTCCGGATGATGGAGTTGTGGAGCTTGAGAACTTAGCTCTCATGGTGTTCATCTTCTCAGAAATTTGGAGAAGATGAACTGTACTTAAACTTGACTTGACCGTATGACAATTCATGCGGCAAGTGATTCAGCCGCATGAGACTCTCAGCCGTATAGGTTGAGTCTCATTCTTGGCCGCATGGACTTTTCCCACTTGACCGCATATGCGCCCTTGTACTCTTCTGAGCTGCATGAATTATCTTAACCGCATGAGCCCCCCCCACTTGAGTCGTAGCCGCATAGGCGCGTGACCCCGCTTCCGCATAAGCTCCGCTCCTATCTGAGCCGCATGGACTCGATTGACCTGAGCCGTATGGGCTCAATTGATCGGGCCACATGGATCTAATTGATTCCAGCCGCATGGGTTGTTGAACCCTGCGCTGTATGGATTCGATTGATCTCAGCCGCATGGGGCCAAGAACATTCTTAGCCGCATAGGGTCCACCCTCCCCGCCAGCCGCATGAACCCCCATCTCAACACTTCCTAGCCGCATAGACCCGAACTCCTTCTTGGCCGCAGGGGCTTTTCCCTTATTAGCCGCATGCGCTGGACCCCATTCAGCCGTATGGGCTATTCTCATCCAGCCGCATGAGATCATTCCTGGCCGCATATGCTTTAGCCGCATGGGCTATTCTCATCCAGCCGCATGAGATCATTTCTGGCCGTATATGCTTTAGCCGCATGGCTCTTCTATAGCCCTGAATATTGATTTTATTAGATATTTGACGTCCATTTTATATCCTTACGCCTTTTGTCATGAACTTGAAAATCATGGATTTATTTAATATGTTTAATGATACCTGAGCATGACACGATAGTGACCCGTAGTGGTGCACTCTTGACAAGTAAACCTGACATGACCTGATAGTGGCCCCGTGGCGCACTCCTGACAAGTACACCTGACATGATTATCTTGAACAGTTGTTGCAACGGCTACCTGACATGACATGACCTGTATAATTAATCTGGACACCGTGGGCGATTGTGCTTGTACAAATAAACCAGTTTTGTCTTGCATCATGTCTAGGAGGGGACTCATGAGTACCACGGTCAGGAGTACCTACTAAAATGGACTAAGGCTAATATAACTAGATTAATACATTAGTCATGAAGAGATCTCCCAGCTACAGGCAATCTCGTTACCTGGGCACGCCTTGGGATCTGTAGCCGTCGAGTAGGGCACATTTCCAGCACACTGTCATGTGTTGCACCCTTCAAGCTACCTAAGGGTACATTCGTTTCCTGTACGATGTACCCACCTGAATTCAACTCTAATTCTTTTAACCCAGGTAACCTGGATGGACTGCAGGGCTTGTGGCTGTGGAGTAATCTCACTGCATCTTGTTAGTAACTAGGCCTGTGATAACCCTAGTTAGTTAAAGTATCAACCGTAGTTCTTGCTTGGCCGTGAAATGATTGGATGGAGTCTAACCAGTCTAGTCTTGTCCTGATCCTGTTCCAGATTACTACATGACCAGAATGCCTGTATTTATTTTACTGATAAATGGTGAGAATTCCAAGCTCTGTTCAGACGAAGGGTTACAACCCCGGTCCTTGTTTGGTTTACGGGTTGTAACCTGGTTATCTGAATAGTTCCATGGTTATCTCGTCGTATATCATCCTGATGTATTTTCTTTAATTCCAGTTTTACCTTATTTTATACCTTGTGCTGATTGCTGGTTTTAGTTCCTAAGTGAAGCTTCCTTTGTGGCACTTGCTCTTTCTGGGATCTGACCAAGCTGGTTTTGTTTGGCCAGATTTCGGAGCAGCTCCAGAGGATCTACCGACCTTCCAGCCAGATGGTGGCCACTAGACGGAACCCTGGCAACGAGTGGGTTATTTTTGACTCTCCCACTCTATTGTAAAAATATTCTTTTGAGGCGTTTAGCCGACGAGCACCTGTTTAGCTCGATTGCACTTACTTACTGTCTGCCTATGGGCTGTAACATGATTGACAGATCCTAGGGTTGATCATGTATGACTAAACTCTTGCTAGTCCTGACATTTTGTAACGACTAGCTTCATGATCAGCTGAATATGTAATATTTGGGACGTATTATTGTATTTAATGATCATACATCTTGTAACTTTTACTTACTTGCTTGTGATTGAGACAATAGGCTTGTTCATGACCTTAAGAGACTGCTGGCTTGTAGATAAACCCTCATGTATCTAGACAGCCGTAACCGTATAGCGAGATGGAATCCATTTCAATATACGTAGCTGGCTGTGTCTGCCCCCGCTCTCCAGTATTCTGGTTCTGGGGCGTGACAGCCGTCGTCGTCGAGCAAGCTCCGGTCGTAGCAGTCGTGGTGCACGGAGACGTGCGGCCACCTGTTGCAAGTAGGTGTCTGATTGTCATCGACACCCTGGTTTGCTAATGCATATGTGCGTTGACTTTTAGGAGCATGGGCGTCATTCCTCGGAGTGGCATTCCGAAGATGTGCTAAAGTTTTATCAAATCGTTGTGCATAGTCGTTAGTTCTTATGCAGTAACGACTATGAGATGTACTGAAGTTTTCACTAACGTGGAAGATTACTATACAGTACCTTCGCGGATGCCCTCTCGCAGTACTACGAAGTAGTACCTGCACGGACGCCTTCTTGCTGACACACAATACAACTTTGATAGTGCCTGCACGGCTGCTCATACAATAACTTTGCAGTTGCTTTAACTACGGTGCAATGCCTTCGTACTCTGTTTTGCAGAAGATACTTTACGTTTTTCTGACACACTTTGTTCATGTGCAGTTCCTGTGTCCATGCATCTCTTCAGGGATATCCTTTATGAATCGACGGTATGTGCTTTAGGCGTAAACGTCCACGAGGAGCCTGTTAATTCTGCCAAGCAATTGATTGTCCAAGGTTAACAGAAAGGGCGACTGGCAATGATAGGGATCAACAACCTGTATATTTTCAGCGTATGATGGATTTTCATTTGGCGATCAGCTGGTTCTAGAAGAGACCGAGCTCTTGGAGGTAAATAAAAACTGGTACTTTGAGAATGATGGTCTCTTTTTGTACATTCCGTCAGTCAACTGGCACCTCCTGCTCTCGATTTTCTTTTGCTTTGCTGAGAAGTGTCTCATGAAATGGGATTTGCCCCCATAGCAAGGGGGTTTAATGACCGGCCATATCCAGGTGGTTTGATACTTTAAAAGGAGGGATACTTTCAAGGGTGAACATGATGGTCCCTCATATACGCTGCATGTGTTACTCCTCGGTCGTTTGTTCAGCGACTTTACCAAGGAGGTGCATCCATTTTAGGCCTCTTTTTGCCAATAGGCCTCTAGCCACTGGATGTACATAACTGAAGAAGGTCTTCTGGGACGAAGGATGGATTCATCCTAGGGCAGAATGGCGCGAACTAACCCAATGGGTATTTGGTAGTTTCAAGGAGGACTTGCAAGGTACGGGCTTGCGTCGTGCAATCAGGGCTACCGAGCATGGTATAGAGATCATTCAGTCTTTGTTTATGGCCTTGTTGGAACTATATAACTAAAATATCGAGACTTTCTTCACTTCGCGTAGAGAAATGGGTTTGGCCCTCCATGAGATGTGCGCCATCTCGAAGCTGCCGTGGGGTGATGAGCCATATGAGGAATATATCCCTTGAAAGGAAGAGGTTTTGGTGTTGGAGAACAAATATCCCGAAATAATGGCCTTGTACAAAGAACTGCTTTGCCACCATAAAGTATTCTTACGCCAGGGCGGGACGAATGCTCAGCCACATATCAAAGCCTGGGTGGATTATATCTTCACTAAGCGTCCGTCGAAGCTGGGGACGATTCATTTCACCACACGCAGTTCATATACTGCTGACGAGGTAGAAGATTTGATGGCTGAAAGCGGTGTTGGCCGTTTTTCTGATGATATGGCTGCGGAAAGCCGTAGTTCCAGGAGGCTCTGGATCCATGGGGCGGATCAGTCGGAATTTATTCTACCAGTTGTGAAGCTGGCCTTCAAAAATTCTTTGGTTGTAAGCCCCGTGAATATTTAGAGTTTTTTTTTAAAATCTATTTTATTATTTTGTTAATATCGTTATTAATATATATTTTCCCACTTTTATTCGTGATCAAAAATACCTTTTCCGTAGCTTTAATTTTTGGAGCACAAGAAATGTAAACTTTAGAAACTTCCTTCATGAGTTTTGACCTATACGAATTTATCTTCGATTTGATATATCATGTCCCACTCAAATATGTCTTCTTGTATTATGTTTGCTTTGCACAAATTCGGGGTCAATTGAGGCCAAAAAGTAATCTACCGTAAGTCTTGTCGTAACTTCCAACTTAAATTTCGGACTCGACATCGATCCAACCTAAACGAATCAATATATAGTTTCGACTATCATTGAGCCTACTATACACATTACTAGGGTATCCCAGTCAATCGAGGCCCCATGTGCTATTTAAATTCAAATGACACATAAGACCTTTTGTGTTACTTTTAGACCCTATTTCCAATTCGGTTAATTTTTATCGAGCCTAAACTTGTCCAAAAACTTGTAGAAGACTTGTTAGGGTCATTCCCATATGGAGAGGCCCAGCTAAATATTTAATTCAGATTTATAGAGTATTTATTTGGGTCAAAACCAAATAGTGAAACTCTACAAATTTAATTTCCTATTTGGAAACTTGGTTATTCTTGTGCCAATCCCACTTGTATATGGACTCTAAAACCCACCAAAATTCATCCAAAACCCTACCCAAGCAGCCCATAACCGACCCCCTACCCATCTACCTTTATAAACTCTCATAATAGCCAACCACCCTTCCTCCACAAACCCTAAAAACCAAACCTAATTCTGCCGCCAACTGTTGTTGTTCTCTTTCTTTTGCTGCGGTCCCAACCAATTACCGACCATCCAAGGGCTGTTACCTCATTCCCGACGTGCCTAGGATCCCCTCCATCATCCCAAGGAGTCTCGAGGTCTATCACAGCCCCTACGAGCCGCGACAGCCGCTCGAAGTCGACCCCGACGTGCTGTTCGAAAATCACATCAGGTACGTCATCTTGCGATAGCAATTTATCCACTTCTAGACATCAAAACCTCGCAGGACAAAAAATTCTGGGTGACCCTATGAGTCTACTAACTTTCTTTAAAGATTCATGTGAAAATTCTTCTAGAGTGGTCGGGGCACACGTTTTACCCAACTGTGTCCAGATTGGCACTATTCATTGCGGGATGAATATGGGCTGTTTAGATTAATCATTACCATCGATATCATATATTCTAACGACCGTATTTCGATGTCTACAACTTTCGTTCAATGAGTTTTTCATAATTCTGCTATTTTAATGCTCGAATAATTCGATCTTTGAAGGGTAAAATTCTGCCGTAAACGAACTATCAAAATTGTCATATTGTGAGCCCAAAAATACTTTTTTTGTGCAACCAATGCTCCATATAAATGATCCTCGACTCATGATCATGAACATTTGTTAATTTATATAATTAAATATCATTCATTTCAGATTATTAAATTTATTTTGTTCATGATTAAACTCGTACTAATAAATATGGTTTATCAAGGTGGATGGTAGTTTGATCATAAAATAGATTCTAAATGATTTCTAAATGTTTGTATGCAATAATAAAGTTGGAGCTTTTCCTTGACATGTAGAGAGCTTGCTCTCAACATGCCTAGTGAAGTTTAATTCCACATTGGAAAAGCATCATGAGGTATCTCAACATATACTTGGTATGTGTTGTTGGAATATGCACATGGGCTGGTGACCTAAGGAGGGAACCATGTGGGTGATTTTACTAGGAGGTAAGGCTAAGACTCCATGGTAAGCTTAATGCTTTTTGCTCTTGGAATTTATTCCATTGGAGCTAGCCCCATAGGGGCTAAGCGACTCAGACTCGGGCTCATGAGGCGTAATATGGCGTTTTGTTGGCGCACCTTGCACTTAGCTCGTCAGCATCATTGCTAGGAGCATAGTGCACTTAAGTTGTGCTTGTTGTACGAACCTTTTGCGTAGCTATTCACGTGCCAGTTTTCGTTGCCCGATGGGGTGCCACATGGTGTAGCATAGTTGGACGGGGCGCGTGTGGCGCAGGTGCACGCGGTGCTCTGGTGGCGTTGTGTGCGTGGTGCCCATGTTGAGCTATTGACGCTCGTGTGCGGGGTGTGCACATGGCGTTGTGCGCCATTTAGCTCAGATCAGGTTTATGCACGATTGAGCAGTTACCACATGTTCGGGACGGTTTCTTCCCGCATCCCGAACATGTTGCTAACTGGGTGGTTACATAGTGGGGCTATAAAAGCTTCTCTTCTCTCTCTTTATCTCTGTACAAAGATAACACAAGTGTTTCTTAACACAATTCCTTAAGAATTCCCACAGAGTTTGAGAGAGAAGAGAAGCAGAGCACCAGCGCCACTTAGCGCAGGAGTCCGCTGCCGTCCTCGGAGTCAGAAGAGCGGAGTGTTCCAAAGTTCTCCATCGAACTTGCTGGTTCCTGGAAGCTGTTCGTGTCACTACAAGAAATATACCTTTTTATGACGGATAAAAACTGTCATAGATGACATTTTATAACATTTTCTTGTAAGCCCGCAACCGTAATGAAAACCCGTGTTATAAATGTTACTAAAATCGTTATAAATGATATCTTCTTATATGACACTTATTTCTTGAAAACGCTATAAATAATTCAATTATATATAACACTAAATTTCCAAGCGATATAAATATTTGTCATATATATAACATATCTATTTAGAAGCGTTATAAATAGGATATACATAACGCTTTTTAAACTGTTCTGGTATTCACACACATATATTATATATCACCTGTCAAAGCTTATAACTCAATGCGTTATAAAAAGCAATAATCAATACTAATTTTCAAAACACAAGACAACATAAATTATGAAATTTAACTAACATTTGAAATATCCATTCAAAATATCTCATTCCAAATATCACCATCTTAATACATTTGAAAAATATCCAATATATATATATATATATTATATATATAATATATATATATATATAATATATATATATACATCTTTTAGGGTTTCCTTTTTCAGACAGCCTCACCAAAAAAATTGTTGACATCCCTTCAAAACTGACAACATGTTGATCAATAGGAGAAACTTTAGAATCCTCGATTCTACAACCTACAAATAAAGGTACAATAAAATGTAATTAATCTTCAGCACCAAAATTCCTTCAAATATCGCAAAAATAGGGCATACAAAGTTATGTACCTGGAGCACCAAACTCACCATCTCGTACTATCTGCATTTGCAAAAGAAGGCTAAGAAATTATCAAATATAAGGAGAATGGTATTAACATCCAATTGAAGAAAAAAACTAAAAATTATCCAAAAACTGAGAAGTTATAGTCTAGCAATAGTTCAGTCCAAAAAATTGAAGTTATCCAATAAACTGAGAAGTTACTCCATATCCAAACACTTGATTCTGGATTCATCCAGCAAGAATAAAAGCGATCCAGCATTTCAACAATTCGTCAAGGCTTTCTTGATTTTTGATATACAATTATCTACTTATTGCAATAGAAGGTAAGATTCATATTGAAGACAGTCAAATTGGACTGAACCTGTACCTTCTCATGTTAGTTTGAACAAGGTGTCATAATTGAAGAAGGCAAGTCAAAACTAGTGGAAATTCAAATTCGAAGTCCTTCTACAATGGCAACAGTTCTAGGAACAAAACTAGATATTTGGTAGGCAGTTGGTACAATGAAATGAAAGGCAACAATAAATTTGCTTGCTTACTGGAATGGAGGAAGGATAGAAGATGCCACCTAGGAAGCTTATCATATATCTGTACAGAAATGACAAGGTCAGAATAAGGGAATGTATTGATAGAACACTGTGCAAGTGCAGTATCAGTAGGCAACTTAGTATCAGAGTATTAGTAGCCATTATTTCAAACACTTGATATACAGTAGTCGTGATATGCATGACAAGCATTAAAACTATATACCCTAGAAGCATTAGAAAAATGTATCAAAACAACCACAATAAAAGAACTATTAGAATAATAATATCGAAGAGTAGTAATATAATCAAAGATAGTGCAAATAAATTCTAATTAAAATCCTATAGCAGTATTAGAAAACTATATCAGTTGTTCTCTATTTAACTGGAATCACAAAACTAGAATAGTATATGGTAATGCTCACTACCATGTACTTCCACTAATAAATCCGCCAACTGTGATGAAATCACTATCGATGCTCTGCGAGAATGAGGACCGAGTCATAGACTAGAGGGCCCTAGGTAAGTTTGTCGCATCATAGTTGAGCCAGGGGGACAAGTTTGGGCAGGAGAATGAAGTCGAGCCTTGTCCTATCGGTCTCGATAATGGTGGTGGTTCTGACATGGCAACAACAATGCTGCTGCTCGAAGGGAGTACTAATTTTGATGGATTGCTGAGCTCGGATATTGGGACGTATATTTGAGAAGTGAGGTGAAAGTGTAATGTGGTTGATTGGTCTGCATATGAATTGTTCTAATATTAGAGCAATTAATATAACAAACTCCAGTCTAGCAATTGTTTCAGTAATTGAAGTATGAAAAGCATCAGGTGATGATGAAACTCTTTATCTAATCTGTGTATTACCCTTGACACCTGCCAATCCAATATGTGTATTTGAGTGTTTCAACTATTTTTTCAATCAAAAAAGAGGCCTTCTTCAAGTACTATATATTTAAAGGGCATATGACGAAACTCTCACGTCTGAGAGCAAAATGAATTATTTTGTTTTCTAAACTATTGTTTGATTTTGCATACAAATCAAAAAATAAGTTCTCTTTTTGGAGTTACATTCATCATACTATGTGACATTGTTCTTTCTTCAACAGCCTAATGAATATAATCTCTAATAAAATTGCATTTCATTAAGTCTACAATGACACTTTACACTAAATAGGCTAAAAATGCGAGTATCACGCTGCTATTTAAGCTCCATAAATTTATGAAGCATCTCACCCTAGAAATTGCATTACATTTTGGTGCACAATAATGTACCGAATATGAACAAACGATAGATACTGACCTGAAGTAGCATATGTCATTTTCAATCTCTGTTCTGGAATGAAACAGACCCTTGGCTTCTTATATTATATAAAAGATTGCAAAACATCAATCTTGTATCATAAAAATGTACCTATTTACTTAAGATAAATATATTTTAAAAACACTCGGGACAGTTGGAATTAAAGGGACAACAAGGCAGTAAAATGGAACCAGTTTATTTGATATGTATCACAAACAAATAAATTAATTCAAGTTAATTCAATTGCACGAAAAATCAATGGACATAAACACACAAATAATAATACAATTTGGTCAATGAATTACAACAAACATGTATTCAGATTATGTAGTGTTTGAACGGAATCTACTCGCCCAAGCGAGTCTAATTTCCTTCTAAATAGTACTTTCAAAGAATTGAATATACAACCACATAAAATTCAAAAACACCCAAATGCAATTAGGAGTGAAATTTTCTTCATCCAAACAAATATCTTGCAACTTTCAGGTTTGGATATTACATGAACTCGACATTACCAGTTGGGAAACACAATACAGAGAATAAAGAAAGTAAACTACACAAATGATAAAAATCATGAATTGCTTTGACATAAAGAAAGTAAACTACACAAAGAATAAGGAACTAAGCAGAATGATCGAGTGCTTGTTGTTGAAGATTGAAACAATAAAACATGGTACACAATTGGATACACAATGATAGCCTCATCTCAAGCCTTGGCAGAGTGAAATTTTATGGCTTTTGGGCCCCCTTTGCTTATATAATTAGTGTCTCAAGGGGGGCTATCAACCAATCAACAGATTAAACATTCACCTGCATGGCTTTCTCTATGTCGGTGCTTTGGCCTTGACAGATCCGGGTGCCCCCGTCGACCCAGATGCTCTTTCCATCCTAGATCCGGATATGATCTTCTCCATCCAGGTACGTGCAAAAGAGGTACTCTTCAGAGCCTCCGAAATCGTCGGAGGTGCTGACAAGTCGAAGTCGTAGAGGATCCGAGGATATGGTGCAGCCGTGAGTCTCTAGATGTTTGAGGTTCTATAAAACTGAAAATAAAAAGAAATCACTATAAAACCTAAATAAAAATTGGGAAAATAAGTATACGCACAAATTAGAATTTCTCACAGATTCTTTGTAGAAGTATGGAGGTCTCTTCTTCCGGAAGAATGCCATCGACGAAGACATAGAGCTTCCGTTGACGAAGCACTCTATCTCCTCCATCTTCTTCTTAAAAATTAGGGGTAGAGTTCTGGGAAAAAAAAGATGAGAGAGATAGAGATCAATGAAAGGAAGAGTAGGGTTGACGAAGCACTCCATCTCCCCGAAGGAGAGAAGTCAATTGTGGAGTAAAAGAAGAAGAATGGATTGATTTGAATGAGAGGAGGAGGAGAGAAGGGTTTGATAGGCTCAAAACTTTTGGGGGGAGGGAAAAAAATAAGCTGCCAGTATCGTGATTTGGGAGAAAAGAGAGCGGGCCTAGCTTTAGTTGAATGTGATTTTTGGAAACTTTTATAACGTTAGCATATAAAATCGTTATAAATGTACATACTAAATATAACATTTATATGTAAAAAATGTTATAATAAGCCCAAAACTCTTCCAAACCGTCATACTAAAGGACATTTCTAAAATTTTGTAACGCTTCTATACAAACCATTATAATAACTTTTTTATAAACGTTATAAAATGGTATTTTTCTTGTAGTGTGTGGGACGAATCAAGCTTTGAGCAACAGTGATCATTCACCCCAGCAGCTATTATTCCATCCATCGTCTGTCATCGCCGCTATTGCTAGCAATTCGATTTGTAACTTCTTTTTAAAAGTATTACATTCGTTTGCTGCTATAACGAAATATTTTTAGATTTTCGTTATCCAAAATACTCAAAGGATCTCTGTCAAGCACCTTCTTTGAAGGGTTGCAGCGAAATGTTATTTTTACAATCATTTCATTTCGTTTTTCATCGAAAATTATGCCCTGGGACAAACAATCTCAAAGTTTGATTTTCCACCGATGAAAAACTTTTGTGCTTCGCTAGTCATTCCTAATTTCTCAAAGTTATAGCAATTTAATGGTGAACATTATCAAATCTGGAAAAGGAAGGTTAGCTTCAATATTTAGTTCTCTGATGTTAATACGTGCTATTTGAGCAGGAACCTACTATTCCAGACTGGATTTGTAGCCCACAATTTTGCGGCTACTAAGAACCAGGCCAAGTGGGGAAGGGACAGTAGCATTTGTAGGCTTATGATCCTAAATGCTAATGAAGATTCCCTTACAGAATCATATTCAAAAAAGACTGTTGCTAGAGGGATTTGGGAGTCTCAGAGAAATTGTACGAGGATGATAAGAACCGTAGCAAGATATTTTTAGTTGAAAAATATCACAAGTGGTTCTTTGAAGACGAGAAGCCAATGCTGCTGCATGTGAAGGAGTTCCCGAAGCTGCGACAGAAGTTGGATGATGAGGCAATGTCCATCCCCGACAAGTTTGTTGTTGGTGGGATCGTCTCAAAGCTCCCTGGGTGGAGCAAGTTCTATGCAAACATGCATAGGAAGAAATTGGAGATCACCTTCGAAGATCTTCTGTAGGAAATTTACGTTGAGGACCAGATAAGGGATCAACTAAAGGTGGACGTTGTGTCCAAACAGCTGGCCAACGCCAATCTGGATCACACTAAGGAACCAAGGGGAAAGTATGCGGCTTCCCACAGCAAGAAGAAGGACCCTAACAATCTGAATGTGAAGAGGACTTCCTTCAAGCAAAAGAAGGCAAAGTCTTAGATGCCTTGTTTCAAGTGTGGCAAGAAGGGCCACTTCAAGAGTGAATGCAAAGCGAAGACCAAGTAATCAAAGCAAGTTGATCCTAGCAAGGTTTCTATAATCACTGACGTTGTTGCAATGATTGCGTAGGTCACTATTGTAGGGGCTGACCTGACTGGTGTGTAACTCTGGTGCCACCTATACGTCAACTTTTAAAGTTGTTATCGTGGCGAACCAGGCACAAGTTTAAGTGCTCAGGATCCAGATAGTGCTTTTGAAGCTGACTTCGGGGAAGTCTCTAACGCTTCAAGGTATAAGCATGTACTTGCTATCGCAAAGAATCTGATCTTGGGAGGCCTACACTACAATGTAGGACTTAGGATGGACATCAATGTCGGCCATATGGTGAAGTCCATTAAGGGAACATATTTCGGAAAGCTTTTTATATCGAAGGAATGTTCAAATTCAGCTTGTAAATCAGTCCAATGTAATTAATACAATCACTCTTCTGCTTATACTTTTGAGTTGTGGCATAATAGGCTAGGGCATGTTCATTGTAAACGAATAAACAATGTCTAATCTAGGACTTATCTCCAAATGTGGAGGTACGGTAGAGAATGTGAAGTTTGTACTCAAATAAAGATCACAAAGAAACCCTTTCCTCGATTAATCGAAGTACAGATCTTCTGGAGTTGGTACTCTTCGATATCTATGACTTCAAACAGTTCTCTACAAAGGCCGGGTTGAAGTATTTCATAACCTTCATCGACGACTTATCAAAGTACGCATTCGTTTACTTGCTGAAGGCTAAAGACGAAGCATCCGAGAAGTTCAGGAGTTTAGGGCCGAGACTGAGCGGCAGACTGGACAACAACTCAAGAGAATAAGAAGTGATCTTGGTAGAGATACTACCAGAATAAGGCACTTTAGCGACTCCTAAAGGCGTCGCAAAATGCCAAAAGACGTCGCTAAACCATTGTAGCGACGTATTTAGAGACGTCTTCCTCTTGTCGCGGAAACCTTAGTCGCTGTTTGGAAAGACGTCGCTGATCGTGCCACCACCGACGTTTATCGACGCTAAGATACGTCGGTAATATACCGACGTTTACCGTCGTTTCGTCGATGAAATAGCGATATTTATGATGTCGCTATACGTCGGTATTCCTGGAAAAATTACCGACGTTTCTAATGTCGCTATGCGTCGGTATATAGTACCCACGTTTAGTGATGTCGCTTTACGTCGGTCTATCCTGGAAAAATGAGGTAAAATCCTGGGATATTTAGCGACGTCTACCGACATTTACCATCGCATACCGATGAACCTGACGTCGCTATACGTCGGTAAACTGGCAATATATGCCAGTTTAGCGACGTCTACCGATGTATATGCCGTTGGAAAGCATCGTGTTAAACGTCGGTAGACGTCGCTAAATTTGAAAAAAATAAAATAAATAAATTGCAGTATGCAGTTTTCTTCACAGAATCATTTTCTCCCAGCAGTTTAATTTGAAACACAATACACAAGCAAATTTTATCCCGGGTTCGCCGACCCCTTCGGTGGAACACTCAACACCGGTAAATTAACATCCAAATAAAACGAATAACATAAAATAACCATAGTCCACACAACATATAAACCAATATCCAAATCATCATGGGTCTACACAAGCAATAACCAATGTATCTATGCAACCAACAAACAAGTGTCATAAACAAATACAAAGAAAAACAAGTACTCAAACACTCAATACAAACAGTCCTAACTCGGACTGGGGATCTGGAGCAGGAGCGGGCGCGCCGCGACGAAGGGATAAGAAAAGCTCATAGTCCTCCTGTGAAATCGACACCGATGAAGGAGGTAGTGACGTCGGTGGAGTCGGTGTCGATGAAGAAGGCAGGCGCCGGCAGAGTCGACGACGATGAAGGCGCACCGGGGACGATAACGCTCCAACTCTGCAAGTCGCTGGTGGTATGAATCATG
>JANAVB010024851.1:0-144348 GCA_029216955.1 Iris pallida
TTTCCACTTGAGAGTTATACTCAGCAGACTTAGTAGAGAAAGTGTCCAAGAGAACTTGGAGATCAACTTTCGCAACGGCATCCTCTTGCGACATCTTCTCAAATTCAGCCTGTACCAAAGGCTCCACCTCCCCCTATTAAGCTCTTTGTAGGTCCTAACCGATGCCTCCAGCTCGTCTAATATATGTTCAAAAAAAACGGCTTGAGCTTCGTCACCTTGACTGCGGATGGCATTGATCAGATAGGAGGTTGGACCTCTAACTGTTGAGAAACCAACATCTTCTTTCTCTATCACCCTATCTACTAAGGGTCCCAACGAAGTAAAGAAAAGGTTGGAGAAGGAGCTTATGATAAAACGGTTAGTAGCCAGAGCACCAGGTGTCGCGGCTACTCCCATTGATGACAAAGCAGCAGGTGTTTGAGATAGACGTGCAGCTTGTTGCATATTAATGGAGGGCTCTCTGGATAGAGGATCCATCGTAGAGCTAGCTGCCCCTCCCGGATGATCTTCTGCAAAATCAAATGAACCTTATCATTTTTTTGTCATTAGCAACCAATTGAAAAGGATCAAAAATAAAAGCAATCTTACCATGGCTTGGTCCAGTAACAGGTCTGTCGCCTGCTGGCGCAGATTCCAACCTAGCAGAAGTAGTCTCAGACATCACTGCCTGGCTACTACCTGCCTCGGAGTCGTCCGACAAAAGTCGACTACCACTACCTATCGCTGTTATTGGCACTATGTCAGTGCAAGTAGGAGGAATTGGAGATGATTCAATTTCTGTATAGATTAAAAAATAGAGATGTCAGCCATTTAATCTATGAAAAGAAGATTGATAATTTCATTCAATACCTTTGGGATCAGCGGCAGTAGTTTCCCCAGGTGCTACTTCCTCACCCGTAATCTTTTCTGGAGACACACTGTCATGACCCGCACCCTGTATAGAGGCACGAGAAGTGGGTACGCCCAGCCTACGCCGCAGTGTCGGCGGTAGTAAGCTGTCATAGGTTGCTAACTAATCTCATGCAGTGAATATAAAAAGTACTTGTCCAGATATCAGCTCCGAATGGAGGGCAAGTAAAAGGGTATGATCTACTCAAACACAGTCTAAACACGAAAAGATAACACAGAAGTTATACCTAAGGAATTAAAGACAACAACAACTAACTACTAAAATAATACTCCAATATCTTAAACCAACTTAATACAGACTCAATATCTTAACTTTAATACAACAAGCCAAAACATGAAAGCTAAAATAGTCTACTAGCTAATCTCCTGAATCACTCCTGAGAGTCGGAACCAAAGGTAGCTAATCCCTCGCCAGGTCCATGGTAAGCAGGGCATGTGTCCTCAGGATTATCATCTGTAATATTTTCAACAGGTCCAATCAAGACGGGAACGAGTACAACTCATCTAGAAAAACCCAAGTAAATGACAAAGAACTATAAAGCAGTTATAGACAGTTTTATTGATGAACATGGCAGTTTTATACAGGTAATAATAGCATAGAGAAACAGTAAGATACAAAAAAAGAAAGGTAACTAAAATAAGAGAAGAATCATGGCAATGGAGACTGTAATAAAAGCTAACTGAACTAGAATATCATGTGTGAGTCCAGACAGTACGATATAAGTCTAATGTAATCCCAGTGTGAGTACAGTCCATATAATCCGATACCAGATAATTTCCAGTACAAGATGAGAACAACAGTGATCAATAAAACTAGGGTGAGTCCAACTATGATCTAACAGTGTGTTTTAAAATACCGAGGTCGACATGCAAACGGCTGTAGGTATCAGGCACATCTCTTACGGATCAGGCAAGAGATGGCTATGCTTCCAGAAGATTCCAGTTAGAGATTCCAGATTTGGGGTATGTCTACATGTCTTACTCAATATTTCCCCGCCCAGCAAGTGAATCCAAAATCGACAAAAGAATCAAGATGAGTCTGGCCAATACGTGATGATTCCAAAAATGATTCCAGAATGATACTAATGACTCTAGTAATAGAGGCCAGCAAGTAAGGTATGTGTCGATACATGAATCCAGAAATATCCATACGTGTTGATACAGAGAATCACATAGAACTAACTAGAACTGAAATACAGTAATCGATAAATAAATGAGAGAACTATCAGAGAATGTACTCGCCTGTTACTCTGGAAAGAGTAGTGTAATATCAGATGTTTGTACCAGGGTCACAATGTCCTAAAATAGAGCAATACAGTTATGAGATGTCCAAAATGAAGGTAAATGAAATCTACAATGCAATCTATATGAATTCTAAGCCAATCTAGGCCAAAGTCAAACTTGGTCAACACTACAGTCAAACTAAGTCAAATTAATTCATACTAGGTCACAAGAAGTTAAACTAAGTCATACAAGGTCAAACAAGGTTAAACAAGTCTAATCTAGGTTAAGGTCAACTCTTGGTCAAATATTCTAGCCAAACTAGTCAAGTTATCTAGGGTTTAGTCAATAATGGTCAGACTAGTCAAATACTAGTCAATGTGGTCAATTAGGTCAAGTATAGGTCAAACTTAGACTAACTAAGGTAATTTAGGTCAATGGTCAACTATCTAAGTCAATACTCCATAAGACTAACTCAATCAACCATAGGCTAACATGTCTTAGGATACCTAAGATACTATACCACAATGTTAAGGTATAACCAATTATCTATACAAAGTATATCACACATAAATACATATATTATAATACCAACCTTAATCCTATATTCAAGCTAATCCCATACTCCAACTCAAGTCATGACTCAACCCTAAGTATCTCACTTAACCCCATACATATCTTCATCTATATAGGATTACCCTCATAATCTACATGGTTAACCTAATCATCTAGTTAGGGTTTAGTCAAACCTTAGTCAAATAGTCATCTAAAATCCATCGAAGTCAATTCTAGGTCAATTAGGTCAAGTTTGACCTATAGTTGACTTTGGTCAACAATGGTCAATTACCTAGTCAAACTAGGTCTACTAAGCCTATTGGTCAATCCTAACTTGCTACTAACCATAGGCTAGTAATCCTAGGGCACTATGACATATATACATTACCTATATACATAGGCCATAGGCTAAGACATCAAGTCTATAACATATATATACATATCTAATTTACATACCCAACTATATATATAATACCATAATTTATATATATATATATATATATATATATATATATATATATATATATATATATATATATATATATATATATATATATATATATATATATAAATATATATATATCCATACACATCTATATAACCCTATATAGCCAAACCTACATGATACTCACATATAACCCCTCTATATATATAATACCTATATATATATGTAACCTACATATATATATAATACACTATATATATAATACCCTATATATATATATATATACATGTATACTACATATTTAAAGAGAGAGAGGGAAAGAAAAGTGAGAGTGTGACAGTGGCAGTGGTGTGTGTGTGTACTGTGAAGGAGAGGGGGAACAACAAGGGGGGTTAATCTCAGGAATTCTGAGATGGGGGGGGACCCATAACTCACACACACATACCTATATATACCTAGTTATATACACACACATATCTACATATATACATACATATACACACTCACACACCTACATACATACACATATACTTATACACATATATATACAGTATATATACAGACCAATATACGTATATATATACATATAAATCAATTTAAAATTCGTTTTAAAATACTGAATTTAAAACAGTAAACTGTTCATAACTGAACAGGGGGGAAAAACCAATTTCAACACACAAAACCTAGTTAATACCCTAATCCAAAGGTTGGTAATCGAGCTCCTAGGTGTACACGTGTCGTAGGTATCCCTAAGTGTCCACCACGACACGACACAACGTGTCCAGGTATTAAAATACCAAATCGGGTAAATTACAGTGCACTGGAATTGTACTGTATCGTGCACGTGTTCACGTGTCTCGTGCTCACGACACAGGACACGTGAGGTGTCGTGCTCGTGTCCCTAGGTTCGCCTAGGGTTACTCTAAGTGTCCAGTACCCTGAATTGAGTCGGGGTCGTGTCGTGTCCGAGTAAGAAAGGCGTATCAGAGAGGGTCTGTGCGCGTGTTAGCACAGTGCACGAATCAGTGCAGAGCTAACTACGTGTCCGATACGACACGTGGTCGTATGAAACTTCGTGGGTGGGTTGTCAGAGGGTGCCCCTACCCTAGTGCCAAGTGGCACGTGTCCACGTGGCGTGGACACGAAGAAATTCGTGTCGGGTAGCAGGACAGCGTGCACAGTCTCGTGCACGCGTGTCGAAGGGTCGTGTGCTCCACACGTGGCACGTAGAGCCTTGTGCTCGTGTCAGGGTGTAGCCTAGGTCTAGGGCTAGGGTTTAGGCCTGACACTTGGTGTCCATGTCGTGTCTAGACACGACACGAAGGCCGTGTCAGTGTGTGTTTTAACACTGTGTGCAGTATAAACTAAACCAGTGTACGTGTGATTACGTGTCCGATACGACACGAGATAACATGGCACTTGGGGGCTGACATGTCAGTCATAGCCCCTTCGTGTCCACCAAAATTGGTGTGTCGAAGTGTCGTATACAGTGAGAAATGGGGCTCGAGCAACAGGACACAGTGTATGTGTGTGTACAGTGTATTCGTGTCCGTTTTGGACACGGACACGACTCGAATTCGTGCTCAGTCAACTAGGGTTGTGTCCTACATGTCTAGGGCTACCCAAAAATATAATTTGTTTTGGAAAATAACAACATTTATTCCTAAGTGACATTTCACCAAACACTGCAATTAAGACACAGATACGTGTCCGATACGGACACCAAACCAAGTCTAAATCCTACCAAACTTGACCCACAGTTCCCTAGTACCTAGATGCATGCAACTATGAAGAGAAAACACAATATTAATAGGTTTTAGGGCATGTTACCTATGAGTGCAAAATCCTCAAATATAGGCCTATTTGAATAAAATCCTCCTTCAACTCCTAATGTCCAAAGCTTCACGAATCCTTGCTAGCAAGCCACAATTGGTATCCTCTAGTGTAGGGGAGTCTAATGCAAGAAACTAGGCTCAATTTGGAGTTAAATTGGTTAAGTGGTGAAGGGTTGAAGTGGTAGGGAAATTAGGTTTTTAGTGTAATGGAAAAATAGCATGAATGAAGAGGGGGGTGTGTTTATATGGAAGGGGGTAGGGTGTGGCTGCCATGGGGGGGTAGGGTAGATATTTAGGGTTCCTTTACACCTTGCTAGCTTAGCTCTTAAGGCTTGGACCAAGTAGATATTTCTAGGTTTCATGAAAATATCTATAAAGTAAATATCTAAGATATTTCAATCCTAAGATATTTACAACATAAAGTAAATATCTACACTTAGTCTTCTAGGTTAGTGGCTAACCCCTAGATTAGGCTAAACTAGGTTAGGGACTAACAAGACACTAATCAACTAATTAAATAATAATAAATCACATAAATCCAAATAAATTCTAGAAAATTACTAAAATACCCTTTTGACTAAAAAGTGGTAATTTGATATCCTAATCACATGGTTAGGCTTACATGGTCATGGTTAGTCTCTAAGCTATGAAATCTCTAGGGTTTACACTAGGGTTATACAAGTAAAATCACAAAGTCATAAGTCATGACTTAGAAAATAGTTTTAAATTAACTAAAATCACCAAAATCATATTATGACTAATACACCATTATTTAATAATAAAAATAATAAATTTTCAAAAAATTCCAATTTTAGAAAACTGGGTGTTACAAGTCTACCCTCCTTAGAGAACTTTCGTCCTCGAAATTAAGATAGTCGTACTCCTCCTAGGTCAAATCCCCAGTCAATCAAAGTCAAAAAGATAACATGTAATCATAGTCCTACTGGTCGTGATTCCACAGTCTCGAACAGGGTAACTATACTATTTAGCACATCATAAGCATATCCTGACAGGTACTAAATGGAATCATACAACAAGATGGGAAAGGAAGGACGGAAAAGACAAACCTGCTAACCCGTCACCTGCAGCGTGGGTCTCCTCGACCGTCATCGCAAAAGCTCCACCCCTCTGGTGCTGAGCTACAGGTGGCCTAGCCCCCATATAAGGAGGTGCAATAGGACAATCCATCTTCTGGTGGGTATCAGACCCACAGTTATAGCAAACCTTCAGCCTCTTTCTACACTGCTCTCTGATGTGTCCCTGCTTCCTGCAGTATGAACAACTGATCGTCTTCGGGTCCTGACCTCTATACTGATGCTGCACCTGCTGAAATAGCCTCTGCTGCTGTCGGGGGTCCCGGGGCTCTAACTGGCGGGGTCGAATGATGTGGTGTGGGAGGATGATATGTCTGCTGGTGTAGCGTCAGCACTTTCTGCTGGAAAGCCTGACGCTTGGAGGGTCCCTCAATGTGTACAGAAGCCGGCCTCTTGCAAGACAGAAGACGGTCCTCGATACTCCGGGCTAACTCTAAGCTCTGGTAGTAGTCAGTCATACCGTTTGCCACTATAAGAATGCCAATGTCTGGAACTAGACCACGGCAAAACCTACGTGTCATCTCCTCAGGGTCAGCAACTAGGCTAGGAGCGAAACGGCTCAGGCGACTAAACTCTGCCGCATACTCGTCAACAGAACGGTTCCCCTGCTGGATGTTCTGGAATCGTAGCCCCATGGCTACCCTAGCGGTGGTCGAGAAGAATTTCTTCTTGAACTAGGTCTTGAACTGATCCCAAGTGGCTCTCCCTCTCGCGAATAACGGCTCATTTCGGAACCAAACTCCTGCCAAGTCTATCAGCAAAAATCCCGCTGCCTCGACCTGGAGATCATCCGGCATCCTAACTCCAATAAGCTTCCTCTCTACCGAGTCTAACCAGTCATCTGCTACTACTATGCCCTCAGTCCCTAAGAACTCCTTGGGGTTCAGACCCATGAAGTCCTTGATCGTCCCCGCTCTCTGCCGCGGCTCTACAGGTGGTGGGATCACGGTACGTCCCTCAGAATGCTCTATGCTCTGGCGGAGTAGGGTGGTCTGCTCCTGATGGGTTGCTAGGAACCCCTGGATCAGAATGAGCAGTTGGTTTCCGTCGAGTGTGACGGAAGCCTGGGTAGGTATAGTAATAGGGGGTGGTGGAAGTATTGGGTCCTGCTGGGCCTGTGATGTGGAAGGTGGTGGAGGCATCTGGGTTTGTGGATCTGCGAAGTGGAAGAATGTGGTAGGTGAAGGTGGAGGTGTATCAGTCAACTGGTCAGCTGACTGGATAAGGAGGGTGCCATTCTCAGGTGAGACATGCCGGGATGAACGAGTAAGCACCATCTAATTACAATAAAAAGGACTTATAAGGACTCTTAAAGCAAAACAATCATAGACAAGAAAATCTAATTATAATAGCAAGCATGTGATATATTTCCTATGTTGCAATCCTAGTATTCCTCTAAGTGTTCTAAGCGTCATTCCTAATTTTGTCTAATTACCTTAAGTTCCTAATTGCAGGCATGCTTGGTACAATAACGTAACCAAACAATTTAGTCGACGACCTGCATGGGCCACCACTAAAAACGTGTCATGACCCGCACCCTGTATAGAGGTACGAGAAGTGGGTACGCCCAGCCTACGCCGCAGTGTCGGCGGTAGTAAGCTGTCCTAGGTTGCTAACTAATCTCATGCAGTGAATATAAAAAGTACTTGTCCAGATATCAGCTCCGAATAGAGGGCAAGTAAAAGGATATGATCTACTCAAACACAGTCTAAACACGAAAAGATAACACAGAAGTTATACCTAAGAAATTAAAGACAACAACAACTAACTACTAAAATAATACTCCAATATCTCAAACCAACTTAATACAGACTCAATATCTTAACTTTAATACAACAAGCCAAAACATGAAAGCTAAAATAGTCTACTAGCTAATCTCCTGAATCACTCCTGAGAGTCGGAACCAAAGGTAGCTAATCCCTCGCCAGGTCCATGGTAAGCAGGGCATGTGTCCTCAGGATTATCATCTGTAATATTTTCAATAGGTCCAATCAGGACGGGAACGAGTACAACTCATCTAGAAAAACTCAAGTAAATGACAAAGAACTATAAAGCAGTTATAGACAATTTTATTGATGAACATGGCAGTTTTATACAGGTAATAATAGCATAGAGAAACAGTAAGATACAAGGAAAAAAGGTAACTAAAATAAGAGAAGAATCATGGAAATGGAGACTGTAATAAAAGCTAACTGAACTAGAATATCATGTGTGAGTCCAGACAGTACGATATAAGTCTAATATAATCCCAGTGTGAGTCCAGTCCATATAATCCGATACCAGATAATTTCCAGTACAAGATGAGTCTAACAGTGATCAATGAAACCAGGGTGAGTCTAACTATGATCTAACAGTATGTTTTAAAATACCGAGGTCGACATGCAAACGGCTGTAGGTATCAGGCACATCTCTTACGGATCAGGCAAGAGATGGCTATGCTTCCAGAAGATTCCAGTTAGAGATTCTAGATTTGGGGTATGTCTACATGTCTTACTCAATATTTCCCCGCCCAGCAAGTGAATCCAAAATCGACAAAAGAATCAAGATGAGTCTAGCCAATATGTGATGATTCCAGAAATGATTCCAGAATGATACTAATGACTCCAGTAATAGAGGCCAGCAAGTAAGGTATGTGTCGATACATGAATCCAGAAATATCCATATGTGTTGATACAGAGAATCACATAGAACTAACTAGAACTGAAATACAGTAATCGACAAATAAATGAGAGAACTATCAGAGAATGTACTCGCCTGTTACTCTGGAAAGAGTAGTGTAATATCAGATGTCTGTACTAGGGTCACAATGTCCTAAAATAGAGCAATACAGTTATGACATGTCCAAAATGAAGGTAAATGAAATCTACAATGCAATCTATATGAATTCTAAGCCAATCTAGGCCAAAGTCAAACTTGGTCAACACTACAGTCAAACTAAGTCAAATTAATTCATACTAGGTCACAAGAAGTTAAACTAAGTCATACAAGGTCAAACAAGGTTAAACAAGTCTAATCTAGGTTAAGGTCAACTCTTGGTCAAATATTCTAGCCAAACTAGTCAAGTTATCTAGGGTTTAGTCAATAATGGTCAGACTAGTCAAATACTAGTCAATGTGGTCAATTAGGTCAAGTATAGGTCAAACTTAGACTAACTAAGGTAATTTAGGTCAATGGTCAACTATCTAAGTCAATACTCCATAAGACTAACTCAATCAACCATAGGCTAACATGTCTTAGGATACCTAAGATACTATACCACAATGTTAAGGTATAACCAATTATCTATACAAAGTATATCACACATAAATACATATATTATAATACCAACCTTAATCCTATATTCAAGCTAATCCCATACTCCAACTCAAGTCATGACTCAACCCTAAGTATCTCACTTAACCCCATACATATCTTCATCTATATAGGATTACCCTCATAATCTACATGGTTAACCTAATCATCTAGTTAGGGTTTAGTCAAACCTTAGTCAAATAGTCATCTAAAATCCATCTAAGTCAATTCTAGGTCAATTAGGTCAAGTTTGACATATAGTTGACTTTGGTCAACAATGGTCAATTACCTAGTCAAACTAGGTCTACTAAGCCTATTGGTCAATCCTAACTTGCTACTAACCATAGGCTAGTAATCCTAGGGCACTATGACATATATACATTACCTATATACATAGGCCATAGGCTAAGACATCAAGTCTATAACATATATATACATATCTAATTTACATACCCAACTATATATATAATACCATAATTTATATATATATATATATATATATATATATATATATATATATATATATATATATATATATATATATATATATATATATATATATATATAAATATATATATATATATCCATACACATCTATATAACCCTATATAGCCAAACCTACATGATACTCACATATAACCCCTCTATATATATAATACCTATATATATATATGTAACCTACATATATATATAATACACTATATATAATACCCTATATATATATATATATATATATATATATATATATATATATATATATATATATATATATATATACATGTATACTACATATTTAAAGAGAGAGAGGGAAAGAAAAGTGAGAGTGTGACAGTGGCAGTAGGGTGTGTGTGTACTGTGAAGGAGAGGGGGAACAGCAAGGGGGGTTAATCTCAGGAATTCTGAGATAGGGGGGGACCCATAACTCACACACACATACCTATATATACCTAGTTATATACACACACACATATCTTCATATATACATACATATACACACTCACACACCTACATACATACACATATACTTATACACATATATATACAGTATATATACAGACCAATATACGTATATATATATACATATAAATCAATTTAAAATTCATTTTAAAATACTGAATTTAAAACAGTAAACTGTTCATAACTGAACAGGGGGGAAAAACCAATTTCAACACACAAAACCTAGCTAATACCCTAATCCAAAGGTTGGTAATCGAGCCCCTAGGTGTACACGTGTCGTAGGTGTCCCTAAGTGTCCACCACGACACAACACAACGTGTCCAGGTATTAAAATACCAAATCGGGTAAATTACAGTACACTGGAATTGTACTGTATCGTGCACGTGTTCACGTGTCTCGTGCTCACGACACAGGACACGTGAGGTGTCGTGCTCGTGTCCCTAGGTTTGCCTAGGGTTACTCTAAGTGTCCAGCACCCTGAATTGAGTCGGGGTCGTGTCGTGTCCGAGTAAGAGAGGCGTATCAGAGAGGGTCTGTGCGCGTGTTAGCACAGTGCACGAATCAGTGCAGAGCTAACTACGTGTCCGATACGACACGTGGTCGCATGAAACTTCGTGGGTGGGTTGTCAGAGGGTGCCCCTACCCTAGTGCCAAGTGGCACGTGTCCACGTGGCATGGACACGAAGAAATTTGTGTCGGGTAGCAGGACAGCGTGCACAGTCTCGTGCACGCGTGTCGAAGGGTCGTGTGCTCCACACGTGGCACGTAGAGCCTTGTGCTCATGTCAGGGTGTAGCCTAGGTCTAGGGCTAGGGTTTAGGCCTGACACTTGGTGTCCACGTCGTGTCTAGACACGACACGAAGGCCGTGTCAGTGTGTGTTTTAACACTGTGTGCAGTGTAAACTAAACCAGTGTGCGTGTGATTACGTGTCCGATACGACACGAGATGACATGGCACTTGGGGGCTGACATGTCAGTCATGGCCCCTTCGTGTCCACCAAAATTGGTGTGTCGAAGTGTCGTATACAGTGAGAAATGGGGCTCGAGCAACAGGATACCGTGTATGTATGTGTGCAGTGTATTCGTGTCCGTTTTGGACACGGACACGACTCGGATTCGTGCTCAGTCAACTAGGATTGTGTCCTACATGTCTAGGGCTACCCAAAAATATAATTTGTTTTGGAAAATAACAACATTTATTCCTAAGTGACATTTCACCAAACACTGCAATTAAGACACAGATACGTGTCCGATACGGACACCAAACCAAGTCTAAATCCTACCAAACTTGACCCACAGTTCCCTAGTACCTAGATGCATGCAACTATGAAGAGAAAACACAATATTAATAGGTTTTAGGGCATGTTACCTATGAGTGCAAAATCCTCAAATATAGGCCTATTTGAATGAAATCCTCCTTCAACTCCTAATGTCCAAAGCTTCACGAATCCTTGCTAGCAAGCCACAATTGGTATCCTCTAGTATAGGGGAGTCTAATGCAAGAAACTAGGCTCAATTTGGAGTTAAATTGGTTAAGTGGTGAAGGGTTGAAGTGGTAGGGAAACTAGGTTTTTAGTGTAATAGAAAAATAGCATGAATGAAGAGGGGGGTGTGTTTATATGGAAGGGGGTAGGGTGTGGCTGCCATGGGGGGGGGGGGGGTAGGGTAGATATTTAGGGTTCCTTTACACCTTGCTAGCTTAGCTCTTAAGGCTTGGACCAAGTAGATATTTCTAGGTTTCATGAAAATATCTATAAAGTAAATATCTAAGATATTTCAATCCTAAGATATTTACAACATAAAGTAAATATCTACACTTAGTCTTCTAGGTTAGTGGCTAACCCCTAGATTAGGCTAAACTAGGTTAGGGACTAACAAGACACTAATCAACTAATTAAATAATAATAAATCACATAAATCCAAATAAATTCTAGAAAATTACTAAAATACCCTTTTGACTAAAAAGTGGTAATTTGATATCCTAATCACATGGTTAGGCTTACATGGTCATGGTTAGTCTCTAGGCTATGAAATCTCTAGGGTTTACACTAGGGTTATACAAGTAAAATCACAAAGTCATAAGTCATGACTTAGAAAATAGTTTTAAATTAACTAAAATCACCAAAAATCATATTATGACTACTACACCATTATTTAATAATAAAAATAATAAATTTTCAAAAAATTCCAATTTCAGAAAACTGGGTGTTACACACACGCACCTCAACATCCTTTTCAGGATCCAGTGTGTCATCAACGACTTCGGAAGATATATGGACATCAGCGTCCTCTTCTGGATTTAAAGTATCATCAACAGCTTATGTTGATGTATCTTCATTGCTTATACTATCTTTTGGTGCTTCCTCGCTGGTAGTTGCGGCAGCCTGATCGACATCATCCTGCAGGCCGAAGTTGCAATCATTTAAAGCATCAATCATTAAGCGATCTTCTTCTTCACGGATCATTCCTGGTGTAGCAGGAAGCTGGGTAGTTTCTACCGCAAGAGAAGGAGATCGTAAAACTTCCTCATCCCTCTGCTCAGCTTCATCCCTCTGCTCAGCTTCATCCCTCTGCTCAACCTCATCCCTCTGCTCTGGACTAGGAGTTTCCTGCCTAGGCTCGGGGGCAGGTGTAGAGGATGACATGGTGATTCCAGCAATAGCACTAGCCACCACCGAGGACAAGATTTGTCTCGGAGGAGTGACCACCCTCTTTCTTCTTCTGGAGGCCTGTTTCTTTCTATGTAGAGGTCTCTCTGGACTATCTACATCTACTACATCGACCTGCCTTGGAAGAGAGGTTGGCGTAGTCGCTTCTTCTCTTTGGGTCGACTCGGCCAGTTGTCGAGATTGTGACCTGGTGGTGACCTTCTCTGATGGATCTAGGATAAGCTTCTTCTTTGCAACCGGAGAAGAAGGTTCGTCAATCCTTCTCTTTCTCTCCTTGGCTGGAGATTTGACAACTTTCAAGGAAATTCGCAGTGGTTCGTTGACCTCCTCAGGGAAGTTAGCTTCCCTTGAGGCTTCCAACGGGTCATCCACTGGCTCATGCTCCTCGTCATTACCTGGAGCTGATATAACAGTTGCTCCCTTCTTCAATCGCGTCGCTGTCACAAAACTATCTACAAGGCTGAAGTTCTCGACGAATGTATTCGCTGCTGTATAAAAAAATGAATATATGTATAACATCCGAAGGCCATGGTCGCCCTTCGTCGGCATCGAGAACACTGTTCTTGTGTATCGAGCATTATAATAAGCCCAAGCCCTGGCGCCATCAAGCAGATAACCTTTTCCTTGCAGGCAAGTTATAGCATTGCCTACGTAGAATTGGTCATAGCCGAATTGCTACGCAAAACGGCTGGGAAGATAAGGTTCCAAGTAACATTCCTCTTCAAATCTGTAGACCAAATGAGACGGTCGGATCGTCTTCAGCCAATCAAACTCTGCCCGGCCCAAAGGCTGCCTCCCAAGATCAATCAGATTCGTAGACATATGTTCATAGCCAGTCGGAGGGGGAACACAGTAGAAGTTCCACCATTTTTCGAGATTCAGGGCTCGTCTACAATCTCTTAGGCTAGTGTATATCGATTTGCTTCTAGAGAATCTTCTTAAGAAGCTGCCGCCTACAGCTCCCATGTCGGGATTCATCAATGAAGGATAATGCAGAAGCAACCATCCGAACAAATAAGTGTAGGGAAGCTCCAGCCGAAGGAAGTTCCCTTTCTCACCTTTTCCCTTGAGCATGGAATCAACAAACAGACGGAGACCTGCGTTCACTCTACAGGTCATCGCCGACAGCAGATCCATCCGGTAGCCAAAGACTAACCGGACAGCAGCAAAGAGCACGCTGCGATGGAAGCGATCGACGGCACTGGCTCTGGGAACGACGAATCGTCGAAGCCAATATGTGAGGAAACCCGCCAGCTGGGCTTCCTTTAACATGGGCCTATAGCCCAGCCTTATAAAACTTTTAATAACATCTCATGTCTTGAAATGAGGATATTGAAGTTCATCATCGACCTTGATGTCCATTTCTTTGTTCTCCTCCATCAATTCGATCACCTCACTATGGCTGAGTGGTCTGAAGAAGCTAGGGTTACACTTATCATGATCCTTAGTCTTCTTCTCTATGATGTGGTTAAGAAAGAGATAAGGCAAGCACTTTGACGAGTAGCAAGTACCAGAAGAACCACTCTTATAATACAAAGAGCAGATCTTATAATGACACAACAGTTCTTCAAAAATGTCCACCATTTCAGTATTTTCCTAACAAAGTCGGTCAAATTCATCATTTGTTGGAACAAATTCCTCGTAGGGGAATTCTCCCATTGGCAAGCCTGAGATATACTTCATCTCATGAAGAGCTAGTCCAATTTCTCCTTGAGCTTATCTTCGAACTGAACCAATATTCAATTGGCTATGCAGTTCCATCTTTTGTTATCTGGGTTCACCAGACCTGTCAATTGGATGTCCTAATCCGGGTATCTTCCTTCAACCCTCGTAAACTCGTTTGCGAAGATCGGTGTTCTAATCGACAGTAGCAGGAAGGAGTTCTCTGGCGGAATACAGCCATGCTTCAATCCTTTGAGCAGCGAGCTGTGACGCTCAGAGGAGCTGTAGAACATATCCTTATTGTTCGGCCCCTTCTTCACACAAATGTTCCCTGTTCTGGCTTGCTGGAGAGGAGTAATATCCTAGTCCATCTTCCTGGGATAACTCGCATGAGCATAGCGAGATAAGGGAAGACACCTGGAAGTCTCAGGCAAGAGTATCCTTTTCTCGGCTCTTTGAAGGACTCTCTGTTCGACTCGAGGTCTCGGTTGAGAACACTTATCAATAGCCTCACCAAATAGAAATAGAGGTTTCTTGTGAATAATGGCATCGGCAGTCTGCAGAGGCTGCCCGTTCATCAGACTTAATAAAGTTTCGTTGTCTTGTGCTACTAAGATGGCTTGACGGGAAGATGGCAGAGCAGATTGTGGAAATATTACATGGGACAAATCTTTCTTAAACTCTGGTTCAGCAAGGGTCCCTGCAAAGATTTCATAATCTGGGTCTTCTCTGATGTTAACTGCATCAAACAGAAAGACAGAATTCAGTACATGCAAAATCAAAGATTCTGTCCAAAAAATCAGCAAATTGTGCAAGCATCAGATTGCACTGTCTGTAAAACATCAGATTGTGCAACAACAGCTTCTATGCACAAACTGTCCAGTTGCGCCAATATATTCACTTGCACAAACCATCAGATTGCGCTAACAAGCTTGCGCAAGACAACAGTTTGCGCTGGACAGACTTGCGCAAACCGATAGAATGCGCTGACTTTTGCCAGCGCTTTCCATCTGATTGCGCAAGAAAATAGTCTTCATGAAAATGAAAACTATTGGGTTTGTGCAACCGAAACCCTAAACAGGGCGGCACAATATAAGCAAACCTCTAAAAAGAGATAGGTTTGAAGATTCAATCATGTCGAAGAACCCTAAAAAGGGTTTTTGATCGAGCGACTACCTTGCAGTGCAGGATGACCAACTTCGTGTCGAGAAATGCGTGGCGTGTAACTCCCAAAACCATGTTTGGTAAATTTTAGAATTTTTCTAATTTTCGTGAATTTAAATATTGCTTCTTACGGAAATCTATTTGCGATTAAAGTGAATTTTGGATTTTCTTCAAATTGAAAAAAATATTTAATACAAATTTACGTATTTTAGATGAATTACAATATTGTTATTATTATTAATATTGATATTGTTATTATTATTAATATTGATTGAGTTGAAGTTACTAACTGTTAATTAGGGAAATGGTTTATTAATATTTTCGGAATTAATTAGTGTATGATTTTATTGGAGGAACAGTAATTATTTTCTAAACAGTTGGTAATTTGTAAATTAATACAACCTGTTAAAACAGTTGTATTTTGAAATTGTTTAAATCTGGAAAAAAAAATATTTTGGATTTTTGGCATTTGAAAATATGTTTCAATTTCGAATTTTGAAATCCTGTTATTTGTTGTTCTGTTATCTACCTTTTAAAATTATTGGAGGGAATCTTAATTTTCGAAATTCTATTTTAAAATATTATTTTGGATATAAAATTCTGTTGGAAATTGTTGATTTTGAATTTTGAATCTGCTGCAATATTTGGAGGAAATATTTGGTTTTGAAAATTTGTTTGATTTTGAAATTGTAGTTCTGTTACAACTATTCTATATTATCCCTAGATCTAATTTTAATTACTGCTACTGCCACTATACTAATGCACCCAGATCTACTTCTATTTACTACTTTGCCACTCTCCACACAGCATTATTTTACTATATATTTACACGTTTCCCTATGCACTGACACACACCATCACCACAGTACATTTCTCTCTCAGCCACGTCATCCTCTCTCTCTCTCTCTCTCTCTCTCTCTGTTCTCTCTCTCCTCTCACTGGAGTACACCACCGCTGTCGTCACCGGAGTTCAGCCCGCCGCCTCGAAGCCGGAGCTGCCGCCTCGAGGATTGCGCCACCGTATCTCGCCGGAGAGCACCGCCATCTGTGCTGCCACTTCGGGACGAGCGCCACCGTCACCTCGATCCTCGCGCCAAGCCATCAGTACGGAGCAGGAAGCTCCGTAGACCGCGCCATCTCGACTGCAGCGCCACCTCGAGCGCCGAGCCACCGCCATAGTCGCCGCCTCGATTCTACGCCACCGCCATCAGTGGACAGCACTGCCTCGACTGCAGTGCTGTCAGGTCGAAGAGACAGCCACCGTCATCGAGCAGCCGCCGTCCCTTCGTAGAGCGCGCCACCGCGGTCAGAAACTTCGCCACCGCCATCTGGGCTGAACGGAGCCCGAGGAGCCACCTCCTCGTAGTCACCGCCGCCGTCAGATCCAGAGTTTCCTCGCCTCGCCGAGCCAGATCTCCGTCACCGACGCCGAGGATCGACGTCCCCGTCACGGCTGGTGAGCTTTTCTCCATCGATCCACCTCGATCTCTCTCTCCCTCTTGTTTTCTAGGTTTTGCTGTGTAGAATTTTAGGGTTTCCAGAGGTAAACAGAGATTAGGGTTTCATCTAGGTTTTCCTATGAAGTCGAAGGGAAGAAGATGGCCAGATCTAGGGTTCTGACCTAGAGATTGGGGACTTAGGGTTCGGCCATGGATATTTAGGGTTCCGACCTAGGCTAGGGTTTCGGTGAGACACAGTAGAGTCTGGGAGGAGGAGGCAGCTTTGGAGGCCTAGAAATTAGGGTTTCCGGATGGGGGCTAGGACTGACGAGAAATAGCTCGGTTAGGGTCCTTAGCCGAGAAGACTAGAGGAAGAAGAAGTTGGGGTTAGGGTTACTCGGAGGCTGGGTTGCTTCGCCGGAGACGAGAGTATCGCCGGAGAAGACGCTGGGGTGTTCTCGAACCTCCTCGTCGATGGGAAGATGGAGAGCTCGTTCCAGAGAGTTCAGGAAATTTCGTGGGATTTGAGAGGAGAGAGAAGGTGATCAGGGTTATGTGTTAGGTTGTATGGGCCGGGTTCTATGGGCCAGTAGAGCGGGCTGGTTGTAAGGGCTAGATTTTGTAAGAATTTAAGTTTTATAAAATTTTGTTTTACAAAACAGTCGGGCTGGGTCTCATGGGCTGAAGAAGTTGGGCTGTAGTTTAATTGTAGAATTAAGTTTTTATTAAACAGAGTTTTGGGCTGGTTGGTTTGGACTGTTGGTTGTAAAATTTTTTAGTTTAATATTTTAGTTAAACAGGGAATAGAATGGGCTGGGCTTGGGACTGCAGTATGTTGTTTGGGCTACAAGTTCGGGCTAGTCTTATACATTTGATATGATTCCTAATATTTTAGTGCTACCACTATTACTAATAATAATTGTTATTATTATTACCCCTCTTGAAATATTCTAGATGGCAAATATTTTCATAAGTAGTTATCAACTATAAACTAATTGCTAAAACTATTCTGTTATAGAAATTATATCATTTGGTATATAATATTGGTTGTTTTAAATAATAATAATATTCTAGTATTTTCTTGCTAAATTATTTTAGTATATCAAAAACGTTTCTAAAAGTTTATATAGTTATAATTATTTTTACTAGCAAATGTTTTAAATAATTCTAGAAGTAATTAAAGTTTTACTAGTAATTATTTCTTCGAGGCTATATACTTTCTAAAAATAATGGTTAGCTAGTATATTTTCTTTAGCTAGTTTATGGATAACTTGTTAGCAATATTAGTTGCTTAAACCCTAATAAAATTGTACAAAATATAACAGGTGATCATTACAACCATGCAGTACTACTCTCGTGCAACCAAACCGAGGCAAGTACACTGACTTGACTTGTACCTTGTTTTCTGTTTTACCTTCATATGCCATGTTCTCATATCTGACACGAATTACACACGATTGTCTTGTACTCTTGTTCATTGCTTGTGCGTCATTGTTCATTGCGGGATTGGGGGAAATATTAGCTTTTGTGTGACCACACCCAATATAGCATTGAAGATAGCCTAATCGTACACATCACGTACGATGAAGCCGTACCATGTAGAATTGACTCATTGATTGATTGATTGATTGTTCCTAAGCCGGTCACACATTAGTTTTAATATTTCAAAATTTATCACAAATTGCATCATTGATTGTCGTGATTGATTGCCTTGTACATTGATAGCCGTGTTCATTGTCTAGCATCTTGATTGTCATCCTTTACCTGCAGTTTACATTTCATTTCTGGTACCACAGTTCAGTTCATTTCATGTTCTAGTTTTTCTGGTATTCCTGTTTCACCTTGTACTCTGGATCACAGATTACATTGTATATTGTCTAGTCAGGGTTGTACTTTGCTCTTTTCCTGATAGGATCGTTGCAGGTGAGTGGGAGACTACATGGAGCTGGTGATTGCTTGGATATTACAGCTTTTTATTTATTTCAGTTTATTTTTCTGGAGATTGTATATTAGAGATTCATTATTGTATATTATTTCATTGGACCGGATTTGTCTCCGGCTGAGTTTGTATTTTAAAACACTTGATGGATATTGGTAATTTCTGGGAACGTTATAAAAGCTGTGATTTGGTTTACATTACATTGTGACTGTGAGTTTTCCTTAGTATTGTACAGCTTACTTCGTCGTGTCCAACGGCGAAGGCTGGGCGTGTCCGACTCGTATCCGATTATTCGGGAGCGGGTCGTGACATGTTTTTAGTGGTGGCCCATGCAGGTCGATCCTAATAACACTTAGGTAAATAAGTGTTATTGGGGGACCAGCGGAAGCTAAGGAAAACTCATCACAGCATAGGAACCGCGGGAAAATGGTTTATGATTTATGGAAAATAGTTATGAAAATGGTTTACAGTTTATGAAAATAGTTTACTGTTTTTGAAAATGGTTTATGGTTTATGAAAATGGTTTATGATTAATAGTTTATGGATTATGGTTATTGATGTTTAAATTTGAAAATTTGATTTACTTATGATTTTAGGATAGTTTGTAATTTTATAGGATATAGCAATCAACAGTTTATTTCTTTTGCAGGACGGTCGCCACGACGAACGCTGGGACCAGTGAGCAGCCTGCACCCAGTGCACAGGAGCAGCTTGCACCGCCTCCGCCTCAGCCGATTCCACCGACGATGATGTTCGATGGCACGCAAGTGATGGCCATGTTCCAGCAATTCATGGAGATCCAGAATCACCAATTTGCACAGTTCAGAGAGACCGTCGTCGACGCGCTCAGGACCAGAGAGCCAGCTCCACCAGCACCGCCGGCACCAGCAGCGCCGAAGCCAGGAACTGCCAAGGAATATCAGTTCCTCAGCCCCATGGATTTCTGGGGCGATGAAGGAATAGTCTACGCAGACGAATGGCTGGAGAATGCTGAACGGTCATTGAAGATGGCGAGGATCCCAGAAGATTTGCAAGTCGAAGTTGCAAGCATGCGACTGTTCGACATCGCTAGGGCTTGGTACCGGGAGGAGCCCCAGTTAGCAGAGCCCGGAGTTTCCTGGAAGGACTTCAAGCTGCTTTTCCAGGAAAAGTTCTTCCCGGATGTGGAGCGGGACGAGCTTAGGATGCAATTTGAAGCATTGAAGCAAGGGAATATGTCAGTGGCCCAGTATACATCCGAGTTCACCCGACTCAGCAGGTTCGCAGAGAACCTAGTCAGTTCGCCGAAGGACAGGGCTTGGATGTTCAAGAAGGGTCTCACCAGGGAGCTACGTCATGCAGTAGCTATTAGTCAGGCCACTACATATGCGAGCATTCTTAAAGTTGTTCAGGGAGTGGAGAAGGAAATGGATCCGAAGCTCAAGCGGGACAGAGATATTGGCGCCAGCAGTTCCCAGGGTCCACCGAAGCGTGCCGACACTCAGCAGAGGCCACCTCAGCATCAGCATCATGTTCGAGCACCGACATCGCCGAGGCAGCAGAGACAGATCCAGACCCCGGTGTATCTTTCTTGCGCATACTGCAAGCGACCGGGACACCGTGGCGAGGAATACCGCAAGAAGTTAGGACAATGCTTGATTTGTGGATCTGCCAC
This sequence comes from Iris pallida, assembly GCA_029216955.1. Lineage (NCBI taxonomy): Eukaryota > Viridiplantae > Streptophyta > Magnoliopsida > Asparagales > Iridaceae > Iris > Iris pallida. The sequence goes on from JANAVB010024851.1 coordinate 20,835, forward strand.
TCATCAAGTGAGGAATTGTCCTGCGGCTTTCACTCGTCAGGAGCCAGCACCAGAGCAGCAGCAGGGGGACCCAGTTTATGAGGATCAGTAGTAGCTGCAGGAGCGCAGCCGAGTGGACCATTATCTTTTACTTGTTTGTAGTAGCTGGATTTCTTTTATATTGCCTATTTTGAGGCTTGTCTCTGAGTTTTCTTGCATCTACAGTTTTTCCAATTGTCTAGTGACTACTTGTTAGTCCTTATTATTTTTGCTCCATAATAAATCTTTTAGTTCTTTGGTTGCCTTTAATAAATTTTGATTGAATTTTTGTACATTGTAAAACCCTTGAAATTTCGAGGACGAAATTTTTGTAAGGGGGGTAGATTTGTAACTCCCAAAACCATGTTTGGTAAATTTTAGAATTTTTCTAATTTTCTTGAATTTAAATATTGCTTCTTACGGAAATCTATTTGCGATTAAAGTGAATTTTGGATTTTCTTCAAATTGAAAAAAATATTTAATACAAATTTACGTATTTTAGATGAATTACAATATTGTTATTATTATTAATATTTATATTGTTATTATTATTAATATTGATTGAGTTGAAGTTACTAACTGTTAATTAGGGAAATGGTTTATTAATATTTTCGGAATTAATTAGTGTATGATTTTATTGGAGGAACAGTAATTATTTTCTAAACAGTTGGTAATTTGTAAATTAATACAACCTGTTAAAACAGTTGTATTTTGAAATTGTTTAAATCTGGAAAAAAAAATATTTTGGATTTTTGGCATTTGAAAATATGTTTCAATTTCGAATTTTGAAATCCTGTTATTTGTTGTTCTGTTATCTACCTTTTAAAATTATTGGAGGGAATCTTAATTTTCGAAATTCCATTTTAAAATATTATTTTGGATATAAAATTCTGTTGGAAATTGTTGATTTTGAATTTTGAATCTGCTGCAATATTTGGAGGAAATATTTGGTTTTGAAAATTTGTTTGATTTTGAAATTGTAGTTCTGTTACAACTATTCTATATTATCCCCAGATCTAATTTTAATTACTGCTACTGCCACTATACTAATGCACCCAGATCTACTTCTATTTACTACTTTGCCACTCTCCACACAGCATTATTTTACTATATATTTACACGTTTCCCTATGCACTGACACACACCATCACCACAGTACATTTCTCTCTCAGCCACGTCATCCTCTCTCTCTCTCTCTCTCTCTCTCTCTCTCTCTGTTCTCTCTCTCCTCTCACTGGAGTACACCACCGCTGTCGTCACCGGAGTTCAGCCCGCCGCCTCGAAGCCGGAGCTGCCGCCTCGAGGATTGCGCCACCGCATCTCGCCGGAGAGCACCGCCATCTGTGCTGCCACTTCGGGACGAGCGCCACCGTCACCTCGATCCTCGCGCCAAGCCATCAGTACGGAGCAGGGAGCTCCGTAGACCGCACCATCTCGACTGCAGCGCCACCTCGAGCGCCGAGCCACCGCCATAGTCGCCGCCTCGATTCTACGCCACCGCCATCAGTGGACAGCACTGCCTCGACTGCAGTGCTGTCAGGTCGAAGAGACAGCCACCGTCATCGAGCAGCCGCCGTCCCTTCGTAGAGCGCGCCACCGCGGTCAGAAACTTCGCCACCGCCATCTGGGCTGAACGGAGCCCGAGGAGCCACCTCCTCGTAGTCACCGCCGCCGTCAGATCCAGAGTTTCCTCGCCTCGCCGAGCCAGATCTCCGTCACCGACGCCGAGGATCGACGTCCCCGTCACGGCTGGTGAGCTTTTCTCCATCGATCCACCTCGATCTCTCTCTCCCTCTTGTTTTCTAGGTTTTGCTGTGTAGAATTTTAGGGTTTCCAGAGGTAAACAGAGATTAGGGTTTCATCTAGGTTTTCCTATGAAGTCGAAGGGAAGAAGATGGCCAGATCTAGGGTTCTAACCTAGAGATTGGGGACTTAGGGTTCGGCCATGGATATTTAGGGTTCCGACCTAGGCTAGGGTTTCGGTGAGACACAGTAGAGTCTGGGAGGAGGAGGCAGCTTTGGAGGCCTAGAAATTAGGGTTTCCGGATGGGGGCTAGGACTGACGAGAAATAGCTCGGTTAGGGTCCTTAGCCGAGAAGACTAGAGGAAGAAGAAGTTGGGGTTAGGGTTACTCGGAGGCTGGGTTGCTTCGCCGGAGACGAGAGTATCGCCGGAGAAGACGCTGGGGTGTTCTCGAACCTCCTCGTCGATGGGAAGATGGAGAGCTCGTTCCAGAGAGTTCAGGAAATTTCGTGGGATTTGAGAGGAGAGAGAAGGTGATCAGGGTTATGTGTTAGGTTGTGTGGGCCGGGTTCTATGGGCCAGTAGAGCGGGCTGGTTGTAAGGGCTAGATTTTGTAAGAATTTAAGTTTTATAAAATTTTGTTTTACAAAACAGTCGGGCTGGGTCTCATGGGCTGAAGAAGTTGGGCTGTAGTTTAATTGTAGAATTAAGTTTTTATTAAACAGAGTTTTGGGCTGGTTGGTTTGGACTGTTGGTTGTAAAATTTTTTAGTTTAATATTTTAGTTAAACAGGGAATAGAATGGGCTGGGCTTGGGACTGCAGTATGTTGTTTGGGCTACAAGTTCGGGCTAGTCTTATACATTTGATATGATTCCTAATATTTTAGTGCTACCACTATTACTAATAATAATTGTTATTATTATTACCCCTCTTGAAATATTCTAGATGGCAAATATTTTCATAAGTAGTTATCAACTATAAACTAATTGCTAAAACTATTCTGTTATAGAAATTATATCATTTGGTATATAATATTGGTTGTTTTAAATAATAATAATATTCTAGTATTTTCTTGCTAAATTATTTTAGTATATCAAAAACGTTTCTAAAAGTTTATATAGTTATAATTATTTTTACTAGCAAATGTTTTAAATAATTCTAGAAGTAATTAAAGTTTTACTAGTAATTATTTCTTCGAGGCTATATATACTTTCTAAAAATAATGGTTAGCTAGTATATTTTCTTTAGCTAGTTTATGGATAACTTGTTAGCAATATTAGTTGCTTAAACCCTAATAAAATTGTACAAAATATAACAGGTGATCATTACAACCATGCAGTACTACTCTCGTGCAACCAAACCGAGGCAAGTACACTGACTTGACTTGTACCTTGTTTTCTGTTTTACCTTCATGTGCCATGTTCTCATATCTGACACGAATTACACACGATTGTCTTGTACTCTTGTTCATTGCTTGTGCGTCATTGTTCATTGCGGGATTGGGGGAAATATTAGCTTTTGTGTGACCACACCCAATATAGCATTGAAGATAGCCTAATCGTACACATCACGTACGATGAAGCCGTACCATGTAGAATTGACTCATTGATTGATTGATTGATTGTTCCTAAGCCGGTCACACATTAGTTTTAATATTTCAAAATTTATCACAAATTGCATCATTGATTGTCGTGATTGATTGCCTTGTACATTGATAGCCGTGTTCATTGTCTAGCATCTTGATTGTCATCCTTTACCTGCAGTTTACATTTCATTTCTGGTACCACAGTTCAGTTCATTTCATGTTCTAGTTTTTCTGGTATTCCTGTTTCACCTTGTACTCTGGATCACAGATTACATTGTATATTGTCTAGTCAGGGTTGTACTTTGCTCTTTTCCTGATAGGATCGTTGCAGGTGAGTGGGAGACTACATGGAGCTGGTGATTGCTTGGATATTACAGCTTTTTATTTATTTCAGTTTATTTTTCTGGAGATTGTATATTAGAGATTCATTATTGTATATTATTTCATTGGACCGGATTTGTCTCCGGCTGAGTTTGTATTTTAAAACACTTGATGGATATTGGTAATTTCTGGGAACGTTATAAAAGCTGTGATTTGGTTTACATTACATTGTGACTGTGAGTTTTCCTTAGTATTGTACAGCTTACTTCGTCGTGTCCAACGGCGAAGGCTGGGCGTGTCCGACTCGTATTCGATTATTCGGGAGCGGGTCGTGACATGGCGCAACCCGAGTCGAAGACTCGGCGGGGACTTTGCCCTTCTCGGCGGCGGAACGCTTCGGAGCCATTGAAGTTGACGGAGAAGAAGGAAGAGAGTCGGAGTGGGCTCGAGAATTTTCTCTCTTGAACAAAGTGGAAACAAGTAAATAATGAATGAAGGAAGAAGGAGAACTATTTATAGTTTTTCTAAAGTAACGGTCGCCTCGGATTGCGCCGAAGAAATAGGAGCTGACTCCTCCAATTGTGCAGACAAGTCATTATATGCGCAACTTGATTTTAAAATCAAAATTCAAAGTATTTCGAAACTTTGAATATTTTCAAAATTCGAAAACTTTGAAGGGGGTCTTGTAGGTCCTAAAAATCAAGTTGTACCCATCAACAAAGCCATGAAAATCGAAGTGTGCATCCTTCAAATGAACTGCGCAGAAGACAGATTGCGCACCACCTCAATTGCGCAAGCTGAATTGCGCACACTTCCAAGTGCACTAGCTGACGTGGCCGCATCATCATTACCTGACAGAAAATTAGATCTTCTGACAGCTGACATCACGAAGAACGAAGAAACTTTTTGTTTCTCATACAGTACAGCGCTCGAGGACAGCTGTACAGCCAGCGCAGTTCAATCCAGCACAATCCAAACCCAGAGCAATCTGAAGCTAGCGCAATTCATGTGGCACAATCTATCAAGATAACTGAAATTCTGTACGTGGCATGCATGCCATCAATTACTCACCACGTGGCAACCGTCTGTACACGATCATGCGCGTTTCAATCAAATGATGCATGTGTCCAATACAGTTGGTCCACGATCAAATAACTGCCAGCGCAGTCTGATGTCTGCGCAGTCTAATGCATGCGCAATCCATCCTGCACAATCCAGAATAACTAAAAATTAGTTATTTCCAGAACTCTATAAATAGAGTTTCAAGTCCTTCCTAGAGGGGATCACACATAGAGATCAGAAAAATCAGAATCAATTGTAGAGAGTTCAGGAGTTCTTGCCCAAGTGCTGCTGCATTCTTCAGAGGCTATCGCCTTCAACTTCAGAGGCTATCGTCTTCAAAGTTCACATCGTCCAAGGGATAAAGCGATCGTCTTCAGATCAGATTCCTACAGTTGTACTTTCCCATAATTCTATTGTAATCTTCTTACAAAGTTTGTGAAATAAAGATCAACTTTTGTTTTTGCAAACATATATATATATATATATATATATATATATATATATATATATATATATATATATATATATATATATATATAATATGCCTATGTAAATTGATATGGGTAGCAGGGCTTAAGGGCATATGTATATGAGTGTATTAGTATATAATAGAGGTAGGTAATTAAGTAGACAAATAGCATCGTTAGTATTTGGCCTATTGTTGGGTAATTGATAATGTATACATAAATGCATAGATATTCCTAGGACCACGTAGGTATTGGCTTAGATAAATATAGAATATATGTATGTATAGGAGATGCCAAGATATAGATAAGTATACATGGTAGGGGTATGGATAATGAACATAGGATAAAAGGGAAATAAATAGGATATTACCTGTTAGATCTTATAGGTAAAAAAGAGATGTCAATACCTAGGAAATTAATCTAGTATAAACTGGTATACCTTGGCAAGGCAAGCTATGGACCCAAAAACCTAGGTTTAACCTAGATTGACCTAGTTTACCAAGGTATTGATCCAATCGACCTAGTTTGATCAAGAAATTACTTGAAGACCTAGAATTGAGCTAGTATAGCATGTTTATGATCCCAAAATATGAATTGATAGTTATACTCCATATTTAGGTCCTTGAGGCATCGTATCGGACACTATTGACATTCCATACCAAATTCCAGATGAGTATATTCTCTGATAGTTTCCATTATTTGATAGCTACTATGAATCTTGTATTTAGTGATGCTATATTTGATTCTGACTCGATGATACACGGACTGATATATATAGCTGTATCTTCAGTCATGAGATGTTACAATGGTTATCTTATTAACATTATACAAGATATGGACATTAGATATCGTACTTGATAGTATCGTAAAATATTGCTCGTGTATCATAACGTGTCATAGTTCGATTCACTGTACTAGTTGGGGCAAGGGAAATACTTGCAAGAGATGTGATCAACTCCCTATTGTAATTGTAAACATTGTAAGTGTTAATCGTATACCTCACGTACGATTAACCAGACCACCTAGCTATTTTACAAGTTCCTAAGCCGATTATATCTCGAGACTAGTATTTTAAACACATAGTGCTTATAGTATTTAATGTTCCACCTCATACTTCTTGGACTGTACTTACATGTTCTATCTGTTTATTCCATTCATGTATATTGTACTCTTCATATTATCTATTTTTCATAGTACTATTGCCAGGTTATGATTATATATTAATAGTTCTACTTCCTCATTATTTATCATACTCTCTATTTACAGTTTTATAGTTTTTGTCAATTAACTGGAACTGATATTAGTGGTGTGCTTGCTCTAATTTTGACTGAATATATTTTTTAGATGACGGTTGCCCTACCTATTATGGCTCACAAGGTGTTGTAGGCGTAGATCGGAAGACTTTGATTCAGGAGGGTCTAGCCCCAGTCGAGGAGGCTTATTTAGCGACGCTGTTAGGCTAGATTTATGCTAAATTTATCTTCAATTAGACTTTTGGCCTGTTTATTACTTTGAGACTTGTATTTGGGATTTGTTGACTCTTAGACTATCTGGACTTATATTATTTTACTATATTTGACTTTCTCTGGATTTTTATTTCATGTTTTTATCTTTTCGTGTCATTTATCTTCCTTATAGTATTGTGATTGAGTATAAATATATTGTCATTACTTGTCCTCCGTTTGGAGATGACCATCTCGATAGGTTATAATATTTATTTTGTTAGCTAGTTTAGTAGACCCAGACAGCGTTCTACCGCGATACTGCGGCGTAGGCTGGGCGTTGTCACGCACTTGTGCCCTATACCGGGTGCGGATTGTGACACACGTGTCAGCCATATGAATTTTGGATATTTATTTTAGTTTATTTTATAGAATTATATATATATATATATATATATATATATATATATATATATATATATATATATATATTCTCAGTTTTAATTAATTTTGACTATAAATACCATTTATCGTAGCTTTGATTTTGGAAGCACAACAATGCCAATTTCTCAAGACCAATTTTATATGTGTGATCTAGACGAGTTCACCTTCATTTAGACATATTATGTCTCATTCAAACATATCCCTTGCACTATATTTTTCTTGTGCAACTACTTTCGGGTCAAAAAGGCCAATAATATCACCTACCGTAATACCGATGTCCTTTCCAATTGAAATTGGAGACCCAATCTTGACTAATACCTATCGACCCAATATATAATTTTGATCAACTCTGAGCCTACTACACACATGGCACTTGTGCCCCACTCAATTGAGTTTCCGTGTGCTACTTGTACACAAGTGGCACACAAGACATATTTCGGGCTTTTCGGAACCCAATTAAGTACCCAACCCGAAACTAGTCCAACTAGGAGTGGTAGAGCCTATTGTAGGTTACCTAAGCCTAATAGAATTAATTTAGATTGATTTTATTCACTTTTTGTTCATCCAAAATAGGTTTAAATCAAAGATTACATCAACCATAAAACCACTTTCCTAATTTGGATACATTAAATCTCCCAAAGATTGGGTCAATCATATCTTTTGATATGAAGTCCATAAACCCATCAAACCACCCCTAACCAAATCCCACAAAAACCCTAACCCTCTCCGCTACCTAACCTTGTATATACCTAACCAAATTAGGGCCGACCACCTCCTTTAAAAACTCCAAAACCGAAACCCTAGCAGTCATTTTGATTTCCGCCCGACCTTGTTGTTGCTGATGTTTGGACCCCTTCTCGAGCACCCACGGCATTAAAACCACCTCCAAGATGTCCCAAGACATACCACTTCGACCCTAGTGACTTCTCAAGCCACCACAACCCCTATTTCCACCCGAAATAGCCCCACAAGTTGACCAATCTTAGTGGACTACTACTGTAAGAACCAGCAGGTGTGTCAACTTTGTACCCTTTTTTTTCTACACTTCTTATTGATCAAAACTCTACCAAACCAACTTTATATACGTACCTCTACGTGTCCCTTACCTTTTCTCAAAGCCGCAACTCATGGATCACAACAGAATTTGTTCGTGGCGTAAGTTTTATGACAGGGTGTCCTGGCTGAATCTTGCTGGACATAGCTACTGTCCGCACACCTTTGTGAATCCATACAACGACTTCGGGACCCTTGGTGAGCACCGTAACATCTTTCTCTAATCCCTCTTCCATGTGTATAAATTACTTATTAGGTTTTATATAGTTTTATTGTCGAATCTTTGTAGTTTTTGTCGTTGTAATCCATTAAATCTTTATATATCGACATGTGTAACTCCTTAGAAATCATTTTGAGAATTTATAAATTTTCTAGAATTTTTTTAGAATTTCTTTCCTAAATTTCTATTTGGAAAATATGAATTTTTTTAATTAATTAAATGGTTCCTTAGTGATGAATCTATTATTTAGTTACTTCTTTTTTGTTAATTAGTTAATGAATAATTAGTTTTTTTGCCTAATTGGTGGTTAGTTAATGATTACTGTTAGTTAGTGGTTATTTCTTTCTATTAACATCTACATGTTTAGCACTTGTGATTGAGTTAGATTATGATATTGTGATTTATATTCATATTGCCGGATTGGATGTTATTATGGGGTTTAGACATCGTTCTACCGCCGACCATGTGGCGTAGGCTGGACATGTTTCCACGTATCCCTGTCCAATCCTCCAGGTGTGGGTCGTGACAACATGTTAGGTTTTGTGCAACCACTTACCATAAAATTCTCGATATATAAAACCATGAAATCTTGAGATTTAATTTCTAAATATTATTTTTATTTGTATAAAATTTTAGAATATTAAATTCCTATTTTTTTAATATTAGATTGTTCCAATCTAACCGAAAATTGGCAACTTTGTGCGGCTAGTTGAACATGTCGACTAGTTACTATATTTTCTTGCAAATAAGATATGTAGATTATATTTAAAATCATTTTTCAATATTATTCCATAATTAATATATATATTTTTATGATATAAATGTAGTAGCTTAGCGGAATAGCATATTGCCTATAAAGTGTATAACTATATAACTTGATTCCAGACTAGACTAGTTGTATTGAATTTCTAGTTTAGAGTATAGAAGATATTAATATGGTTGATGTGCAACGTACTTTAGTGCGGTAGTTGATTGATAGTTATTATGTTCTAGGAGTTCGTGATGGGTTGACTGGAGATACTGAAGTCGAACTTTTGCACGCTCACTTGGAAGATACAGGCAAGTGTACCTTGCCAAAGTTTCAGTACATATTTATTTTTCTTTTTTGTTCATTTATTTTATTGTTCTAGATATTGTAGACGTAGGATTAGTTGATACTTAGCATCCGAATTGGATTCAGGTGTCGATATCTGTATGTATATATCATGTATCCATACTAGGCATGGCGATACATTTTATTCGTGTTTATTGGCATGGTAGACCACAAGACACTGACACGATCATAAAACGGAGTCTTACGTGAGATATTTATGGTTATGGACTCTGTGATAGGATACATGACTTGTCACTTGTACTAAAGATTTTTTTTGACTTCACATGACTCGACTGGATAGTTCTAGACCATGGATGGGGAGAACATTACCGCAATATCAGGCTATATTGACATGTTTGACCTCGTCTCTATAGCTGGTGTTGTTTACAGCTACCGTTGTAAAGGAAAATGAAAAATCAATTCCTAAACGTTACAAACGGCTACTTGCTCCTCTTCATGACATTTTAATAGCCATGATGAAATTTTAATTTTTCCCATTAACACCATTCATTGCATTGGGGTAATGGGCTGCTTATATATTGAAATCTCATTTTCTTCTCTAAAACACACAGAAATTCTTCTTCTTGAAATTCTCTAAAATTCGCGTCTCCTTCGTATTACCGTTGCTGTTCTTCGTTGCTCTGGGCAGAGCTAAGTCGGGGTCACTCTCTCTAAGTCGTGTGCGGCAAGGAGATTCCGATGGAGCGGGAATTTTACCACTAGGAGCATTCGGATACGGTCTGCACATAGACCCGAGCTAACTCTTAGGGCAGTGCTACGTGCACGACTTCCTCGGAGGCCGGTAACTTTAATTTAATTTATTTTATTGCATATTTAAATCCGAAGTTTTTGAAGATTTTTCTAACAATCTAAGAGTTATCTCGGTTTACAAGATTCTGTTAAAACTCTATATGTTAAGAAATTTTGGATCAGAACTCTTTCTGACTACTTAACAAACTGTTCTTAAACTTTTGAACAAACTTTTGCTAAACAAAAGTTTTTGTGTAACCATCCCTTTCGGACCAGAACCTTTTCTAGCAACTAAACAAAATCTTGTTAAACTTTGTTAAACAACTTTTCTTAAACAAACTTTTGTTTAACTCGTCCACTTCAGACCAGAACTTTTTCTGGCAACTTTACAAAATTTTGTTAAACAAACTTTTGTTAAATACTTAGTCTATACAAATAGTTACTGTTTACATATTTTAAAATATTTGCTACTGCTAAAGAAAAGCCTTTGTCTAAAACATTTCTTATTGCTTTGCTACTGCTACGGAAAATTTTGTTTATACACTTGCTTTGAAAGCCTTTGTTCAAAACATCAAGAAAAGCTTCTGTTCAAAACAAACAGAAACAAATTAACAAAGCTTGTTGAGAAAAGTTTGTTGCTTAAATCCACTTGCTGTAAAGTCTATTTGCAAAGCTTGTTGAGAAAAGTTTGTTGCTTAAATCCACTTGTTGTAAACAAAATTTTCTTAACAAATCTTGTCTATCATTTAATATTATTTGTTACACAACTTATTATTTGTTCATTATCATTTTTTGACATATCAATTATATTTCACATATCAATTATATTTCACATATCAATTAATATCCGTTCATTGTCATTATTTGTTAAATTGACATCTTAGACAAATATAATTGTGTTAGTATTATTTTTTGTCAATACTAGTTTTCAGTTTACTCAATATTTTAATTTAGGCCAAATCAAACAATTAATTAATTTAGTAAAAAATTCCTTTAGTTTTAAGTTCTAAAGTTAAGATTTGTTTGGGAATAAGCCGAAAGGGCCCTTCTGTCAACAAGGCGAAATATCGTCTAAGCGACCGGTACCTAAGAGTTCCTAGTGAACCTCCGTTTGCTGGGATCCGGCCCCTACAGCTAACCTAACCTTATCAAAACTTGAAAAACTCAAAATTTAAAGGTTTATTACTAAAATTAGTTTAATTGTTAATTTTAGCTCAAAACCATCTTATTGAGTAAATATAATTTTTTTCAGACCTTAGAAATATGACTTATAAGGAAGAGACTTTCTCTGCAAAGCCTGCAAAATTTAATGGCACCTACTTCAAGAGGTGGCAGAGCCAGATAAAATTTTGGCTTACCACCTTAGGTCTGATTTCTGCCATTGATGGGTCCACACCCATCTCAAATGATTCTGATGAGACTGAGTCTGACGTAGGGGTTTCCAAGTCCTCCTCTTCTACCAAGCCTAAGACTCCTAAGGAAATTGACTACCACTGCTTCCACAGAATCTTAAGCGCTATGTCGGAGTCACTCTACGACATAATTTTTTGAGTATAAAAGCGCTAAAGAACTCTGGGATGCTTTGGAAGATGAGTATGGTTGTGATGATGCTGGAATTGATAGATTCAATTCTACCACATTCAACCAATATGTCATGGTAGATAACAAACATATCAATAACCAAATCCATGAGTTCCAAGAACACCTTAGGCAGCTTCAAGCCAAGGGAACCATCTTTTCTACTGAGCACAAAATAGGGTGCTTGATAGATAAACTCCCTCCTTCCTGGTCTAAAGTGGCAAAAGACCTTCTACTTCTACAAGGATCTATTACATACTCTCAAGCTCTACAGAGAATTAGAACAGAAGAGAAATATAGGTCCAAGACCAAAGCTAGGTCAAATGCCACAGCTAAGGTAAATCTTGTAGAAAGCCATGCAAAACCTAAGTCAATCAACCATCTCTAATCCAAGAAAAACTCCTTCAAAAAGAAGCAGAGTTTTCAACCTAATTACCAAAATCACCAAAACCAAAACCATCACCACCAAAACCCTCAACCCCAAAAACCTAGAAACTTTGGTCAAACTCAGGATCAAAGAAGATTTTGTTTTGTGTGTGGTAGAACCAACCATACAGCCATCAACTGCTTCCAAAGGAAGAAAGAACCTATCCATAACTCCTTCAAAGGAAAAGGCAAGCCAGAGGCTAACATGATTCTGAATGGGTCTTCCAGCTCCTTCAGGTCTGTAAGCTATCAACCTGTAGTAAACCTTTCTTTCCATTCTGATGATTGGTGGTTGGATTCTGGAGCTAATGTTCACGTTTCATTTGATCGCTCCTGTTTTCAACCTATCAGGAATCAGGTGGAGGAGGCGTGACTCTAGGAGATGGCTCAACGGCACAAGTTGTAGGAAGAGGAAGAATAGATCTGAAGATGACATCAGGAAAAATTCTACCTCTCCATGATGTGCTTCATGTGCCGTCTGTCAGGAGGAATCTTATTAGTGGATCCCTCCTTGTAGCCTCAGGATACAAAATTGTAATGGAGGCTAATAAAGTAGTTTTCTCTAAGAATGATCTGTTTATTGGAAAAAGATTTATGAAAGATGGACTTTTTGTTTTAAGTACTATGAATAAAAGTTCTAATCCTTCTTTTGTTGCAAATGTTGAATCATCAAATGTTTGGCATGGTAGGCTAGGTCATATGAACTTAGGGTCTATCAAAAGGATGATGAACTTAGATCTTATTCCTAAGACTCCTATAGTTGATGAACACAAATGTGAGATTTGTGTTCAAGCCAAACACACTAGATTGCCTTTCAAATCTGTCTATAGGGATTCTGAACTCCTAGAACTTATTTATAGTGATGTTTGTGATTCCAATAGGGTTTTGACCCGAGGTGGTAGGAAATACTTTGTTACTTTTACAGATGATCATTCAAAGTATTGTTATACCTACCTCCTTAAGACCAAAGATGAAGTTCTAGACAGATTCAAGGTCTATAAATCTGAAGCTGAGAACCAGTTGGAGAGGAAAATTAAGATCCTTAGATCAGATCGTGGTGGAGAGTATACCTCAAATGAAATGACTAACTTCTGTAAAGAGCACGGAATTATTCATGAGGTAACTGCTCCTTATTCACCACAATCCAATGGAGTTGCTGAAAGGAAGAATCGCACTCTTTTAGATATGGTCAATGCCATGCTTCTCAGCTCAGGTGCTCCTGACAATCTTTAGGGAGAAGCCTTATTGTCAGCCTATTATATTCTTAATAGGATACCCAGTAAGACTAATGATAAGACCCCATATGAGTTATGGAAAGGTCGAACCCCTAGGATTAATTATCTTAAAGTTTGGGGAAGTCTAGCTAAAGTAGGAATTCCTGAACCCAAAAAGAGGAAGATAGGACCTAAGACTGTAGATGATGTATTCATAGGATATGCCCTAGATAGTATTGCCAATAGATTTTTTGTAACCCATTCTGAAGTAAATGAAATCTCTAATAACACAATCATTGAAGCTAGAGATGCAGTTTACTTTGAGAACATTTTTCCCTTCAAGGATAGAACCCCTTTTATCTTCCTCTAACCCTTCTCTTACTCCGTCTACTAGTTCTCATGACCAAATGCCTAATTCTCAATCTGAACAAGTCATAGAACCTAGAAGGAGTAAAAGAGAAATGATTGAAAAGAATTTAGGAGAATGATTCTTTACTTTTTTGATAGAGGGTGATCCCTCAACTTATGAAGAAGCCACATCCTCTCCTGATGCCCTTTTTTGGAAAGAAGCTATTAACAATGAGTACAAATCTATCATGGAGAACAATACTTGGTTTTAGCAGACCTTCCTTTAGGCAGCAAACCAATAGGTTGTAAGTGGATCTTTAAGAAGAAACTTAGAGCCGATGGTACCATAGAAAAATATAAGGCTAGATTAGTGGCCAAAGGATTTACCCAGAAGAAAGGATTAGATTATTTTGATACCTACTCTCCTGTAGCTAGAATATCTTCTATTAGAACCCTTCTATCTTTAGCATCCATTCATGATATGCTGATCCATCAAATGGATGTAAAGACAGCATTTCTAAATGGAGATTTAGAAGAAGAGATTTATATGGAGCAACCTGAAGGTTTTATTGCTAAAGGTCAAGAAAAGAAGGTTTGTAGATTAGTAAAATCTCTTTATGGCCTAAAGCAAGCTCCCAAGCAATGGCACAACAAATTTGACAAAGTCGTTATAGAATTTAATTTTGTACCAAAAGAATATGACAAATATTTGTATTCTAAAAATACAAATAAAAGTTGTGTTATCTTATGCTTGTATGTTGATGATATCCTTATTTTAGGATCTTCACTGGAATTGATAAATAATACTAAGAATTATTTATCTAACCAGTTTGATATGAAAGACCTAGGTGAAGCAAACCTGATCCTAGGAATGTAAGTGTCCAAATGCAATGAGGGTTATACTCTATCTTTAGCACATTCAATTGAGAAAATGCTGAGAAAGTTTGAGTATTTTGACAAAAAACTTGTCCTTACTCCATATGATAGCAATGTTGTTCTCAAGAAGAATGAAGGATCTCCTATAGAACAACATAGATATTCACAGAAGATTGGGTCCCTTATGTACATAACCAATAGGACCAGACCTGATATTGCATTTGCTATTGGTAGACTAAGTAGATATACTAGTAACCCAAATCAGTCACACTGGACTGCATTAGACAGAGTATTTAGATATCTTAAGGGTACTCTAGATTATAAACTTCATTATTCTAGACACCCTGATATCATAGAAGGTTACTCCGATGCAAATTGGGTAACTGATTCACATGATGTGAAGTCCACTATTGGATATGTTTTTACCCTAGCAGGAGCTGCAATCTCCTGGGGATCATGTAAACAAACTATTATAGTCAGAAGTACAATGGACTTTGAAATGATAACTTTGGATACTACATGTACTGAAGCCGAATGGCTGAGAAATCTTATTATGCATATACCTGTTTCTGTTCATCCTATTCCTGTAATTTCTATAAACTGTGATAATAAATCTGTTATAGAACTAATAAAGCATGATTCTGTGAATGCTAAGATGAACAGGCACCTGCAGCTGCGCTTCAAGTCAATAACGAGCCTATTGGGCAAATATGTGGTTCTTGACTATATAAAGTCAGAAAAGAACCTTGCAGACCACTTGACGAAGGGTCTATCTAGGACATTGATCCTAGAATCATTGAGGGGGATGGGGTTAAGCCCATAGTATAGTCACCAGCAGTGGCAACCCAACCGAGTCTGACTGGAGATTCCAAGAAGCCGATTCAATGGGTAGGAACAAGCTGGACTATGTGACTATTATGGAACACTGACATGAGATTAAATTCTCTTTAAAATAAAAGCCCAGGAGGCTGTACATGTGTATATTCGTACCTCATCCCTATGGTGACAGTGTTCCTTTTGTGATATAGATAGGTTGAGTTTAAACTCTTAATAAGTCCAAGCATAATATGCAGGGTTGATTCCTATCACCAACCCTTAAGGACTTACCTATATGAGAGGTCGTGAGGGCCGCGACTATAGGACAGGGCGATCCTAGACAACTCTCATGAATGTGTAAAAGTGCGCATGGCCAACCAAACGCGCCACCCGATAGACCCAAGTACCTCTAGCGTACTATGTGTGCTATTTTCCGAGTCTGGTTCAAGAAGACTGATTCAAGGCGTAGTCCATCAAGCTCTTCTTCAGACAAAGACAATAGTCACTACGTGAGATTCAAGGCTGTAGTCCATCTCATTTATGCATAGTATACAACTGTCCAGAAATTCTCTTACTCTTTCTTTATTTCTTTCTTCCACTTCGGAACTTGATTTTTGGGGGGGATTATTGTTTACAGCTACCGTTGTAAAGGAAAATGAAAAATCAATTCCTAAACGTTACAAACGGCTACTTGCTCCTCTTCATGACATTTAAATAGCCATGATGAAATTTTAATTTTTCCCATTAACACCATTCATTGCATTGGGGTAATGGGCTGCCTATATATTGAAATCTCATTTTCTTCTCTAAAACACACAAAAATTCTTCTTCTTGAAATTCTCTAAAATTCTCGTCTCCTTCGTATTACCGCTGCTGTTCTTCGTTGCTATGGGCAGAGCTAATTCGGGGTCACTCTCTCCAAGTCGTGTGCGGCAAGGAGATTCCGGTGGAGCGGGAATTTTACCACTAGAAGCGTTCGGATACGGTCTGCACATAGACCCGAGCTAACTCTTAGGGCAGTGCTACGTGCACAACTTCCTCGGAGGCCGGTAACTTTAATTTAATTAATTTTATTGCAGATTTAAATCCGAAGTTTTTGAAGATTTTTCTAACAGCTGGGACTTGGTTGTTTCCTTAATCGTTTGCTACTGTCTCTGTAGCAGAGCTTTGGTATTACTTGACACGTTTATGCAAGGTACCACGACACGGTACCTTGGGTGTTTGGTTGCTGAGGCGATTGTGAGCCTTAATGGCTGAAGCCTGATATCCGAAAAGTATTTTCACATACATTTTGTATAGATGACTAGTGTAGTTACCCTTCAGTACATTGTACTTTATTTACTGTTACTTTGGCATGTTGTTTGTACCTTGCTATATCCCTTGAGGACCTGGTGATCTCTTCAGGTAGTCGACTGAGCGGAGTTAAGTTGCGGGACATGATGGTGTTGCTATTTCAGATTTAGGTATCTTTTGCGATTACATATTTATCTTCATTTACTTGCATTCTGCTTGTTAGCCTAGTATTTGTAGACTCATATTGTTTCTTTTGAGTCTATTCGGACAAGTGCAGCATGAAATGCATACCATGATTTACATTGCCCATTCATGTATTCTATATTACTGTGGATTGAGACTTAGAAATTATTATTTAGTTATATAGATAGTTGGTTATTACTGTACAGCATATACGTATTCTAGCTAGACTGGAGTCCGCTGTATACGTAGCTGGCATGTTTACGTATCCTGGTCCTATGTATTTGGAACTGGGCATTATAACATGATCACTGCATAACATCCTAGAAGTCTGTGTCGATCGCATCGTCCGTCCATAGGCAAGTACACCTTACTCTCTTGAAAATGACTTGAATTTATATAGTTTTGATATGGAACTCTTCAATTTTCTCGTGTTTACATGTTTGCGATATCCGCATTCGGTAGCCTTCGACATGTCGAGGAAAATGCCCTCGACTGGGCTTGCATCGATCCAGTATTGGCTGAGCTCCGATCATTTTTGTTATTTGTATTGGTTTTATCTTGATATCGTACACGGGCCATGAGTCGAGTTGATTCTTGTCGCACTACCCTTAAGGAGGGTTTATGACATGGCGCACTTGATTAGATTTGATTTCTGTTGAGTATCGATCAACCGACAGATGTTTTGCGCAAAGGCATAATTGTTATTGTTTTGGAAATACTCGAACAATATACTTGCAATATACTGATAATATACTATTTTCTTGAATTTCTATAATTAAGTCTTGCAGATAATATACTGACATCATATTATTTTATTTCTTTAACTTAGCCTTGTAGACAATATACTGACAGTATGCTGTTTGTGTTGTTTTCCTGGATTTATGAACTTTATCCTTACAAACAATATACTTAAAGTATACTGACAGTATATTGTTTATGTTGAATTCTGCCAAAAAGTCTATTGTATCCCATTTTTGTGATTGATTTACATGCCAATTTGATCGGCAATTTCCGTGAAAATTGACACAATATCCAGGCATTATTGTGAGCATGTAATTCAATTTTTGTAAGGAATTAGAAGGTCGGATCTCTCGTATCGATCGTATCCCGGATTCATCAAGAATATGGATTTTTTTTACAGAATTTCTTGAATATTTTTACTACTTTCTTAAGAAGTTTTCTCTTGTATTTTAGTTTATTATACCATGCATGCCTGCTATGTCTTGCTTGCACAGGGGTTTGGTATCCCGTATATGTCAGTACCTAATATGCTTTAAATTCAAGTTATCACGTATACTTCACAAATGTTTCGGATACGAATGTATCCCTTGACCTGGATCATTATCTTCTAGAGTGAGTCTCATTATGGAATCATACTGATACTTGTGGCTTTCTCGTAGCACGTATATCAACATTCCTGATTCCAGTCCAGTATGCTAGTCTTGTATCAATATCTCTAGGTGGCTCATTGCAACATACTCTAGCTTGTCTTGACCCCAGCTACGTGGGTATCTAGTCTTGTCCAGTATTTGTCATGTGGTTGTTTAACCTGTCACGTCCCGATTCTATCGAATCGATAAGTCGCCGCCGGACGTGATGTTGTACAAGCCTAAATTATGCTTGTACAAGGCTTGTTTGTGTGCATTTGAAACATCATGGATTTATAGAAGTTTACAATAGAATTAAGCAGAGAATTTGAATAACAACATGACACAGAAATAAGTAACTATTTTCGTTAATAATTCACAATTGATAGATAAGTTCTTAAACAGTTGAGTAAAGGGTGTCGTACTGACTTACAATTTGAACAACAAAATAAGATATATATCGTTTCATACATCATATCCCTTTACTAAAACTTAAAACAAAAAATATATACATATTTAGTGAAAGTCTTCAAAATGTCACATGGAAATATTTAAAATATGAACAAAGCTTCTTTACAGCTAGACGAGCCTTCAGTTCCTCATTACGCCTCCCTGTTTCGCAACACCTATGGAGACGTGGGTCAGTATATTGTCGTGTACTGGTGAGCAATGAATTAACCACATCACCAGAATCAACATAGAAAGCATGTGAAAGCATACAACATTAATAGTAATCTTTCTATCTTTTCCCTAGTTCAATTTACAGATCATAAGATAACAAATATAACAACATAATATACATCATCCAATGGTAATTCTTACCCACAACAGAGTCTTCTTTCCTGCAATAGAACTTACCATGTTATTCTGTGTGAACCAAACATCATTAGCTAAGCAATTTAAATATATGAAAGTCACTGGCACCACAAGCTATCCTGGACTATAGCTTGGTTAGACAACGACCATTTTGCGTGGGTAGTGAGCCACACTGAAAGTTTCCGAATCACCTGTGCTAGTAAGCCAACACACCTATCCCTATTCCCCTAGACTGAATTTATTTCGTGCCACAACAACTGTTCGAGGAACCAAAACCTTATGCACAAGTTGTCTATGACCATGCATGCCTAAGAAACTTAATTATTCAAGTATAGCATGCAAGATAACAGAAAACTTGATATTCTCATTTGTGTATTCTACTTTCCTTCAAGCAATCGTTCGTAATTTCCATACTATTATTCATGAATCTATTTCTATATAGCAAGCACTGGAACACACGTTTTTATATGACAAGCATGCAACATTAACACATCTCAATTCAGTCTATTTTGTTCATGTGCACGTTCGTGCATTGTACAAGCACAACTAGGCTTGTATGACATCACGTCTAGTGACAACTATTCAATCCTTCGGAATCGGGGTGTGACATTAAACTAGCGTTGATTTGTTATGTAAAGGTTGATGCTGATCATCTCTAAAGATTGATGCCAATCATTACTGAAGATTAATCTTCATCATTCCCGAAGAGTGATACATATTGCTTATTGAGTTTTGCACACTCAAATAGGAGTGTTGTAGTTAGTTATAACTAACTATACGATTGTACCAACTACAAGAGATATTCCTCTCTTACACATATATTAAATTATGATTACATGGTTATCCATTATAAGCCTTTCAGCTATTGTAAAAAAAAAATAAAAAAATAAAAAATAAAAAATAAAATCCATTGAAGAGTCATTCCCATGCACGTAATACAATTAGATAATTTTTCCGTCTCTTTCTTCTCACAGTCCAGTAAGTTAGACTACAACACCTCACCTGTAACTAGTGATTATATGATTCACGAGACCTCTACAATTAAAGGGGTCTTTTGACCTTTTGTCCAAATCAACTAGATTGGACTTAGGAACATATACTTAGAAAACCCTAGGGTTGAGAGCAGCTAACTGAGGGTCATAGATCAGTTCGGTTTAGCTTGATCAGATTAGATTGGATTGTGGTGATGTTATCTAGGATGTCTGACATTACCAGCAGCAGTGCCGATCTTGTCGGTTCGCTGGAGTTGATTATGTACAACCTATTCTTCTGTCTGCTTGCAATACCCTTGGCTTGGCTGGCCTTTGCATATTCTGCATCTGGCACAATTTAAACTTTCATAATATCCAGAAATTTAAACTTAATGGAACATACAACGATAGAGAGAATGAAATCTCATTCTAAATACATGCTCAAATGATAATTACTACACCAAGTTTAACAGTAGAGGCTGTCACAAAACCAACCTCATGTGAACACTTTACAATCATTACAGACAACCTTTGACATCTGGTTGAATACAAGCTGCTACAAGAAAAACATACAACATACAGTAATTTTACAGAAAAAGAAAGGGAGCGCCAGGAAAAATTGTCGACCAACTTGGTAGACAGCTGCTTTAAAACGGATGGGCGCTTGCTATGTTCAGCAAGGGGATGCTTGTCAGCAGCTTTTGATTATATGCACACATCTGGCGAGCACTGCCAGCGATTCCATAAACTTTCATATTGTGTATGGGCCCAAGAATAAACGGTACTCTTGTGAATCATTTCTCTATTTGACCTTGGAAGGGAAGCCACATCAAAATGTGCGAGCTCTTCAGCTTGACTTGACAACCTTCTCGAACAATTTTACAGAATCTGCTAGTAAATTTCCGCTATTTCTTCTTCCCTTCTATCTTCTTGACTTGACATGGCATTGAATTGTTCTTGCAACTAGAAGTGAAGGACAGGTCACAGGAGAATGGGGTTAGTCAAATTAACTGTATACTTGCCTCATCTAGTTTGAATACTTTCAACAAAGTTTGAGACAACTGTCAGTAAAATAGTAATCAAAACTAAAATGGGGCGTGGATCATGAAACAAGGGGTCTTTCTTAGATGGAGGGACGAAAGAAAAACCAACGGTTCGGCGTCCAAATGGTTGAGACCTTTGGAATAGGGAGGGGAAGGGAGGTCCTGGGTTCAAATCTCAAGGGGAATGGTCACTGGTCTGCAACCTACCTATGATCAATTTATGAATGAGACCAAAATATTTTATAATGGTAATATATTGTTATATATGCCGCTATCCTGGCACATCTGCCACTATTCTATATGGGATGCTCTTTCAACGCATATAGCATATAGTAGCAGATAATGGGGAAAACTACTTAGGAGCGGTAGCTTCCATCTGAAACAATGCATATCAAAGGCTAAGGAAAAAAAAGTAGATGAGGGGAAATTAACAATATTTCCTATAGAGAACTGCATCATATTTGGGGCATGATGGGTCATCCTGCCATTTCATTCGCTTGACCTGGAGATGCTGTCATTAGGGAACTGAGGGGAGTAGAGAGATGGAGAGAAGGCCGACCCTAACTTGATTCCCTTCAGGTGTGTATCTAGAGGGCTTTGATTACACAACATAAAGTTGGGGAATCGGTTCATTTAGGGGTCTATAAGTTAAGCCCACATACTCCTTCCCTCTCTGTGGCTATCCTCTTCCCTGACCTTTTCCATGGCAACACCTCCATCAAACGCAGTGGCACTGGCCCATAAGATGTTCGCCGTTAGCTCCGATGGTATCTTTTTTATTTTCCTGACATGAAGAAATATTGGGAAGCTCATCTACCCATGCAAATACAGGTAAAACAAAGCCCGAGTTCTATGGAATTTGTTGATGAAACTAGTGGATTTTAACTCTATGACATATGTTAAGTGTTATATTAGAGTTATTAGTTATTAGGCTTTAGCCCCACATTGCTTAGAGTAATAGGAGAGGAGGCTAGCCTCTCCTATATATATGTGTAGTCTCTCTTCAATAAAGAAATCATCTATTTTATTCCATTCTACATGGTATCAGAGCCATAGAAGGAAGAAAAAAAAATTTTCCACAACAAAAAAAATTCCCCCCCCCCCCCCCCCCCCGATCCAGCCCCCCCCTACCCGGATCTGCTGTGCAGACCCCCGGTTCTCTCCCCCTTCCCAGATCTGCTGCGCAGACACCCGGCTCCCCCACACTCCGGATCTGCGGCGCAGACACCCGGCTCCCCCACACCCCGGATCTGCTGTGCAGACACCCGGATCCCCCCCACGTCCCGGATCTGCTGTGCAGACACCCGGATCACCCACGATGGCTCAAAACTCTAACATTTTTCATCAACCACCACACACACTCCGAACCCTAGTTTAAAAAAAAAGGAGAAAAAAAGAAAAAAAAAGAAGGAATAAAAGGAAAAAAGAAGGGAAAAAAAGAAAAAAAAGAAGAAAAAAAAAGTCAGTGGTCCAATGCTTTATTCCTAGATTAAGCCGTTTGGGCTTAACAAATAATTTTTCTACCCTAATCTTCACATCCAAATCTACACAGAGAATGATTGTATTTTCTCATGTGCCCTGACGTGTTTACTTTCTATGTGTGCGACGGTGTTGACCACGTTTATAGCACATTCGTAAAGTTGGTGTGATTTTTGGGGTTGGAAAGAACTCGCGACGGTTGCTTCCATTTCAGGATGACAGATTCGAAGGCAGATGATGGTAACGGTGTCAGCAACACGACGAGCACTGGCACGACGATATCTTCGACTCGACTTGTCGACCGTCGATTGGACGGTCCAGATGGTTACTCAACATGGCGGGAGAAAGTTGAGAAAACACTTCGTGGGATGCGGCTATCTAAACATTGACTGACAGCCCTCCGGCGACGACTGATCCCACATTTGAACAGTGGGAGACGGATGATAGTCGACTGTTTACACAGTTGATGAACTCCATGGAACCGTCCGTCGAGGACATGGTTCAAAACACGGACACGGTCAAGGAGCTATGGGAGGTCCTAGCAACGGCGTTTGATGGAAAACGCGACTTGTCTCACATATACGACTCGGTTGTTGGCGTTTACCGAGCAACTCAAGGAGACAAGTCTCATAAGGACCACTTCCGATCCTTCAAGGCTATGGTGGATGAAATTGATCGTGTTCTTCCTCTGACGGTGGATATCAATGAAGCTCGGGCTCAACGCAAGCAACTTCATGTTATGGTATATCTTGCATCTCTCCGTCCTGTTGCGGACTCGGCTCGATCCCAGATCATTGCTGGATCTGATGTTCCATCTTTGATGGAGGCCCACTTCCGTGTTCTTCGGGCCGCAAAGGTGGTTGAGACCACTCCGGGAGATACTTCTGCTGATCGATCTGCCCTTGGTAGCGCTGCTCGTCCTGGCGTACGTGGTGGACGTGGTGGACGACGAGGTGGTCGGACTTATGGTCGCGATGGCGGACGCGGCAATAGTGGTCGTGATGGGGGACGACTACGAACATGCTTCCACTGTGGCCAACAGGGAACATTTCCAGTGGCAGTGTCCTAAAGCTCATGTTGCCAATATTACTTCAGATGCTATTGATAATAGCGTTCCTTCGGTTCAGATGAGCGACGATTCTTACGCAAAATTTCTTGAGTTCCAGGCTCAACGTCGTGGTGAAACATCAACGTCTGGTTCCACAGCCGGATATTCTGCAGCATGCATAGTAAAACCCAAGTAGTGGGTAATTGACTCTGGTGCATCCTCACACATGACTGGTGACGCAGGTATGATACATGATTATGTACTTGTCCGTCGTGCTTCTGGCATTACTGTTGCCAATAGCGGTTCTCTGGCAGTCCGCGGCCGTGGAAGTGCCACTCTTTCTCCCGGACTGTCAGTTACCTCTGTTCTACTTACTCCTGGAAACCCGTTTAATTTACTTTCTATCAGTCAACTTACTCGTGAACTTCATTGCTCGATAACCTTTTTTTTTTTCTGATAATTGTGTTTTTCAGGACCTGACAACTGGAAAGACTATTGGTAAAGAACATGTGGCTGGAGGCTTGTACCTATTTGACGCAACTCCTTCTGTTGTTTGTGCAAGCATGAAACTTGATACGGTCGAGTTACATTGTCGGTTAGGTCATCCGTCGTCTCCAGTTCTCCAGAAAATGTACCCATCTTTAGCTATTCTCTCTTCTTTTCATTGTGAGCCATGTAGTTTAGCTAAGCATCATCGGATTTCTTATCCGATGAGTCCAAATAATCTTGCAACCGCTCCTTTTGAGTTGGTGCATTCTGATATATGGGGACCTTGTCCGACTGAACCTGTTATGGGTTTTAAGTACTTTGTCACGTTTGTCGATGATTACTCACATGTCACTTTTATTAATTTAATGAAAAGTCGCGCTGAATTATTTAACATCTGGTGTAACTTTCATGCCGAGATAACTACACAATTTGGTCTTCCAATCAAAACCTTTCGGAATGACAACGGTCGTGAGTATTTATTTCGTGATCTTGATAAACATCTGGCCAGCAACGGCATCATCCACCAAACCTCTTGTGCGTACACACCACAACAAAATAGTGTAACCGAACGCAAGAATCGTCATTTATTGGAAACAACACGTGCTCTTATGTTTCAAGCACGTACTCCCAAGAGATTTTGGTCGGATGCGGTCCTTACAGCTTGTTATCTTATTAATCGCATGTCGTCGTCAGTTCTCCATGGTAGCACTCCCTTCTCTAGGCTCTTTCCTGGAAGAGAGTCGTTTCCTCTGTCTCCCCGCATCTTTGGTTGCTTATGCTATGTTCGGGATACCCGACCAACCCTTTCTAAATTGGATCCTAAAGCTATACAATGTATTTTTCTTGGGTATCCTAAAGATCAGAAAGGGTATCGGTGTTTATCTCCCGTCTTAAACGATATTTTTTCATTCGGGATGTTACCTTTGTCGAAACAAAATTTCCTCCATTCCCCCAATCAACAGGTCCGGCTCCCCTGATCTATCCCGAAGAAGATTTTTTGTTGTTTCCTCCTCAAACACAACAACCCCTCGTACGGGTGCCCTCCCTTACCGAGCCAGTCTCCCAGGATGATGGTCCACATATACCGATTCAGCCATTAACGACATCAACCACAGAATCTTCCTCCTCTGGTTCCACCAGCAGCTCCGGCTCCAGTGAGTTGCCTCCATCTGTCCCTCCAGCAGCTCCACCAATTCCGCCAGCAGCTCCGGCGATTCCGCCTCCAGAACGTCCTCGTCGTGCATGTCGAAATCATCCCTTGTATGTTAACAACTACAAAGGACTTACCAGTCACATTCAGTCTCTGGTAGCTACTATTGATGGGATTCAGATCCCCAAGACCGCTGAGGAGGGTCTCCGACATCCTGGTTAGCGTACTGCTATGCACAAGGAGATGAAGGCTCTCCAGGAGAATCATACCTGGGACTTAGTCGATCTACCTCATGGTAAACAGGCAGTCGGCTGCAAATGGGTGTTCACGATTAAGGTAAAATCGGATGGCACTCTTGACCGATTGAAAGCTCATTGGTGGCCAAAGGTTACTCTCAAACCTATGGTGAGGATTACTTCGAGACTTTTTCTCCTTTGGCCAAAATGACGTCCGTTCGTATCCTCATGGCCTTGGCCATTCGCTATGACTGGCCTTTACTTCAACTCGATAAAAAAAATGCTTTCCTCCACAGGGATCTTGATGAAGAAGTATATGTGATGCAACCTCCCGGATTCGTTGCAAGGGAGGGTAATGTGTGTCGTCTAAGGAAGGCCCTCTATGGCCTGAAACAATCATCTCGTGTATGGTTTGGTAGATTTACACAGGTGGTTACTCAATTTGGAATGTGTCAATCGAAGAAGGACCATTCAATCTTCTATCAACACACATTTGCTGGAAGAATACTTCTTGGTGTCTACGTTGATGATCTTGTAATCAAGGGAGATGACAGCCAGGGTATTGCAAGTCTCAAGAAGTTTCTTGAAGAACAATTTCAAACCAAGGATATGGGATCCTTGAACTATTTCTTGGACATTGAAGTCACACGGGGTAAGCGGGACATTGTAATGTCTCAAAGAAAACATGTACTGGATATACTAAATGATACAGGCATAATGCAAGCAAAGGGAGCAAACTCACCTATGGATCCAGGGGCAAAATTACTCCCAGACGAAGGGGTCCTGATGACCAATCCAGATCAGTATCGTCGAGTGGTTGGAAAACTCAACTACTTGGCAGTCATGACGCGTCCGGATATTTCTTTTGTAGTAAGCATCGCAAGTAGATTCATGGCTTCTCCAAGAGTTCCATACTGGCAGGCAGTTCTCAGAATTTTGTGTTATCTAGTAAAGAATCCAGGAAAAAGAATTCGAATGGAGAATAATGGACACACTCGCATTGAGTGTTTTACTGATGCTGACTGGGGGACAAGTTTGACAGATAGACGGTCTACATCTGGCTACTCAGTATTTGTTGGCGGAAATCTAGTATCATGGAAAAGCAAGAAACAAAGTGTGATAGCACGCTCAAGCTCGGAAGCAGAATATCGAGCTATTGCTCATGGCACGTCAGAGATATTATATATGAAGCATCTCCTACAAGAACTGGGAGAAGACGCAGGATCTCAAGTGGCAGACCTATGGTGTGATAACCAATCTGCTATTCACATTGCCACCAATCCAGTATTTCATGAACGGACGAAGCATATTGAAATTGACATTCATTTTGTTCGTGATGAATATACAAAAGGAGTGTAAGTTTCAACATGTGCGGACCGGCGACCAGATAGCTGATATCTTTACAAAGCCTCTTCTTGGTCCCCGGATTCAATTTTTATGTAACAAGCTGGACATGATTGACATATATGCTCCAGCTTGAGGGAGGGTGTTAAGTGTTATATTAGAGTTATTAGTTATTGGGCTTTAGTCTCACATTGCTTAGAGTAATAGGAGAGGAGGCTAGCCTCTCCTATATATATGTGTAGTCTCTCTTCAATAAAGAAATCATCTATTTTATTCCATTCTATAACATCTAAAAGAATTGGTCAATCAGATGAGACTGGCCCAACAATAATAAGGCTGAAAGTCAATCAAGATAAATCCCCAGAGTTAAAATCCACTTCAAGAAAGAGTGGAACTACTAATCCAACAACAATCAGAGGAAGGCACATGCCCCTCTGGCAGACTGTTGCAGGAAAAAAAAATCCGCATAACTCCAAGTGTGCACCAGAGACACAATGATCATGCACAAGAAACGTGGCTTAAATCTAGATCATAAATGGCCAGACTAGTTGGCAAACAATTGTTGCGTTGCCTATTCCTGAACACTGGAAGGAAACCTGAAGCTTGCAGGAGTTGTAACTACCCTGAGCTTCAACTATTAAGTCCCAAGAGCCCGAATTAGATGAGAACACATCCAATCACAACTCCAGTTTATTTTTCTTTCATTCAGCTTACCTTTAGGTAGGTGTGAAGCTGCTTGTAGCAATATTCAAAGCTTGTAAGGATATTAGTAGTTCTAGCCTACAATCTTCTCTTTGTATCTACTCTATGAGCACTGTATCGAAAGTTACCTCCATGGTACTGTATTAAATTTTTGAAGTCATCACGTTGTACTTCGCTTATCATTTCATGACTTCATATATATACTTTTATTGTGTGTTTGCCCGACCAACAAAGTAGTTGAAGTATAAAGAATCAGCTAATCAGAGAGGAATGGTCATCTCCATCTCCAAACAATTAAGGAGATCCAGGAAGATGCGAGGGTCAACTGACCCTAACTTCCCCCTTATTAATTTTGGAAAACAGTTAGAGACTCAACTCATTAAACCTTGTTGAATATTACAATAGGTGACATATAAGAGTAATGCTACAGTTACAACCAAATGCTTACAACCTTCACCCATTGCTGACATGTGGACCATGTCAGCACATGGGTGAGTGGTTGTAAAAGGGTTGTAAGAATTTGGTAGTAGACTTAGCATTATTGGACATATAAACTAGCAGTATCACAGTTAGCAGTAAAACAAACTAGTCTTCAGCAATAAAATCAATGAGTTTGTGTGTGCCAAGCAAGCCCTAAGCTGAAAATAATTGGTGAAATGTAAATTGTTCAAGTATTGCTTGGATGATTCAAATTGACATATTTCACGACAATATATGTATCTATAGGGCTCAAGCATCAAGAACAATCTAGAAGAGGCCAGATAATTAGAAAAACAATTAATTAAATTGGACAATCTATCATACTGGACAATAATAATTAGACACAAATTGGATTCTGCAACTCACCTGAATATGCTTCAGCTTTGTTGCAGTCAATTCATCAGTAAGGTAAATCATCCTGAGAAAGAAACAATTGTTATTGCTCAAAAGAATTTCTCTCTGAGAACCACAGGCCACAAGTGAACCTCTTTACTAAAAAATAATTTGGTAGAAAAAGGAGTTTCTGGCTTCAATTAGCTGCAGACAACTTACAAATGTTGCTCCATCTTATAAAAGTATAAAAGTTCAAGAACTGTGACAATAGCATCTTTCCAAAACTACAGCTTCCAAAAGGTAATGAACTAGCCTGGTTTTATTGCTTATCATAGTTTCAAGATGACTTCATAGGGTAGATGAAATCTTTCAGATGTTTAACCAAAACCGCTACCCACTGGTAGGAAGCATATAACGTCCATGGGTTGTTAAATTGTGAAGCCTGACCTGTGGTTTTAACTTCAGTAACCTATCCCTGAGGAAGCAAGTGAAGTTAAGATACTTGTCATCGAAGGGCTCATGACCATTGTTGAAAAAAGATTATATGGAGATCCTGCCACTCATGAAGATCAGAGGCATACATAGAACCCTCCATCCATCACACAGGCAACCTTTTATGATTATCAGGATGAGGCGAGGTCTAGGGCAACACCTGGGTAAGAAAATTGGATTTCTAAACCACTGGAAATACCAAGTCTGACAATGTTGCTTATGCTTTCTCAGTTGGTCCGCCAACAGCAAGTGCAAGTGTGCAACACTTGATGATATCTATTGTAGTTACATAGTTGACTAGTCAATCACTTCGTTGCAACTTCGTGCTTGTCAAAGGTTGCAAATAGGAAACTCCTGATGATGTATGACAAGTGGACAACAACTGATCATAGATCATAGCTTCAAAGAAGTGTCATTTGATTGCAAATTATGTCTTCTTGCAAAATTTTACCCTGATGATGTTTCTTGGAGAAAATAATAGAGGATCATTTGGGGGGAAAAATAAAGTAATGCATCTACAGGAGGTAAGTAGAAAAAAACTAGTGGTGCAAGTGGATTGTGTTCCAATCGGGTCTAACTTGACCTAGATCTTAATTACAAATTAATTAATTGGTAAGGATTATGTTTCAACCAAGTGAGAAATAATTGTTTATTTATTGGTTGAAATTTATCTGACTAATATTTGTTGGATCATAAGGTCCATTTGGATTGCTCTTGATAGGGTCTAAAAATGTCGGACTCGCAAACCAAGAATGGGTGTGGGGTCTATAATTTGATAATGAACCTAACCTGATGGGGACCAAAACCAGATTAGGTTATGATTCTTTTAATTAGGTTTATTTCTGATATAATGTGCAATGTGGTGGTTTCCTTATTGGACTAGGATTAGGAGTTTATTAGGAAATGATCTCTTAGCTTTTACTTACTTTCTAGCAACTTTTTTTACAGTTTTTATTTATTTATTTATTCTAGGTGAGTTTCTTATATTTCATCAAAATAGTTTCTTTTGAGTCCAAGAAAGGACTCTAATTTAGGAAATGAATTAAAACTTTATTTGGGGGGTACGAAGACCCTAGCCCTCTCTTTGAAAGTACTAAAGTGTTGATGAATAAGGTGGTGAGCTCCCTCTGAGTTAATTGTGGTGCAAAACTGTCAGTTGGTGCTGAATTTTAATTCTCAGTTGTGAAGCCTAAGGACAATGTGCATCGTCTTGACGAAAATTGGAAGCCTTCCAATCATTCTTTTTTCCTCTTGTTTTCCATCATATCCATAATTTAGTCATTTCGACCTAAGTCGGATAATGTTTTTGATCTAGCATCACAAGTAGCAGCCATCAAAATTCAATAAAACCCCTCCCAATTCCTCCAAAACAGCCCTATATACCATAAAATCCATCAAACCCCAATACTAACCCTAGATTCAGTAAAAAATTGCTTCTTCCAAGACACCAAAGTTTGAGCAGAACAGTTTTGTCCAGCAACCCTCTTATTATAAACCATTAAATGGACCCTCAACCAAATATCTCCCAAATTTTCACGACTGCTACCACTAATTTCTACAATACCCATCATCACAATACCCAACATTTCCCCAAGGTTTGAGTATATGCCGATATTCATACTTATCGGCCAAATCGTATCATATTTGGCATGCGCGATCCAATACCGACTCCAACCGATACCGGCTGATACAAACATTGGAGCTCTCTTCATTGATCAATTCAACAACGGAAATATAAAGAGAAAAGTACAAGAAAAACCATGTGGACATAATGATTCAGTCATTCTGAAAATCGACTTGCTGTAGTATGTTACTAAGATTCATTACCAACACATTGCAACCATTAGCATTTGAAGTTGTATACCTACAAAATTGACAACATTCATCCATCTTAAAATTCAATTGAAAGCTACCCTATTATAGGTGAACCTTTTCTAAAATTATTCCATTCAAACTTGCAGGAAGCAACAAATAGTATATAAAATTATACCTAAATGTACCAAATATTTTTCTAGGTATTTTAACAACTTTTTATTGTTTTTTGGCTTTTCAAGACCAAATCTGAAACTCCGACCCGAAACAGTGATGCCGATACCGATACTTATAAGGGTTTGAAACCGACTCTCATACTAGGAACTTTTTCTACCTTTTTCTTCCAAATCTTAACCTGCAGTTGTCCTTGGTCATGACCGTGGGTCTTGATTTGGTCCATGGGTCCTGATTTCTGGTGAGGGCTGGGCTAAAAAGGCTATGCCATAATATACCCAATCAATTTGTACCCCTATTAAATGATACGTATCAGTAGTTAAATGATGGAAAGCACTGAGTCAAGAAGTAAACTCTTGCTCCTGTAACCTCGTTGCATGCCTGCTTAGGGAAACTCTTGAAAAGATAAATTGAGGCTACCAAACCCTTGAATGTGATTGAAACAACTAAGAATATGCACCATTCCATGAGATGTAAGAGGACGTGAAAAGGGTTGCATTGAGGAATAAATTCCAAAACATTTATAAATGTATGAGTTGTTGACAGCTACAAGACCATAACACCCAAAATGAAGAGGAACACCAATTTACAATTTCAAAATCTAGCAAAATTTACATGATTATATGACTACTCAATTACGTTTCCACTAAATACATAGAGATGTACATATATATACATACAATTTCTATACCAAATAGAAATTCCATATCTAGTACATGTCATGGACTTCCTTGGTTAATTCTGAAGTTAATTATGATTGCAAATAGTGGTTTAAGATCAAATCACTTGCTAGATATTTTTCACTTCATCCTTTTATTGGTTTTTCCATAATCCTATTCTTTGACGGACACTAGATCTTTAACTAAGAAGTCTTAGCCTATATGCACTATTGATCAAGGTATCACTCATCAAACCTCAGAATCTAGAATATAGCACTTTCCATTTTGCCTTTGATTAACTTAGGAGATTAACTATTTAAACTACTAATAGAATAGACTAGTACTTTAAATTCTTATTGTCATCATATTAAACGCAGATTATTGACCTACCTTGCTTGTAACTCTGCAACTCTCGCAAGCAATAGGTGTTCTCTTTCAGTGGTTGCTGGTTCTTCCTGTCAAATGTGAACAGAAATTATGTTGTTACCACAAAAACAAAGTTTGTTAAAATCCAAACCAGAACAGACGTCAAGTCATAAGATATTTAATCAAGATTTTTTTTTTTATGTACTGGAGGAGCAAGTACATAATACATGTACAAGGCATGAAATTTAGATCAAATAACTAGTACATTTTCTTTACTCCAGAACAACCCTTGAGTAGATGAATTATATAATTATGAACTAGGAATACCATAGTGAACCATTCAAATACATGAATCCTCGCGGCATATATACCCATATCATGTGTGTCAATTCAAGAAAAATCACCCAGCTGCATGGAAGTAAATATCAAACACGACAAAAGCAGATAACCAATAATATATAATATGAGGTAAGAGCACGCATCACAGGTTATGTGTTACATATGGACTGGCCAAGCCCGTCACAATAAAGGGCTATTATATGCGACATTAAAATCACTAGTAGGCTCATGGAAAAGGCCGTACTGACCAGGTCAGTTTCAAAATAGTGAGGCCAGCATGGTGCTGGGCCAGTTCCGCCAGTCTGAGATGCAGCGGACATCAAACTGGAAGTTTGGTAGATTGTTATCACCAAATAGTTATATATCTGGATCCCACATTCATAAATTCCTAGATTTTGCAGTATGGTGCATAAATGAATAACGAAGTTGGGAGCAAATTCCAACATGGTGCTTGAAGACTAAACTTAAACAGAAAACAAGGGTTCAAATATAAACTATTATTTCCCTTAAGCTTTGTGGATTATAGTTTATCGAGATGGATCAAATTGGGGTTTAAGTTCTATTAAGTCAGAATTTTAGAGAGGGTTTTATTGTGGAAGGACAAAAAAAATTCTGCACAATGAAATCATCACGAAGATAGTTTTATTAACTATCAAACTCGTATTCCTTCATACAAAATTAATAGTGAGAGAAATGATTACAAAGAAGGCTTAGGTTCCTCTTTTATACCCATAGGAAACCTCCAAAACAACTAATTTTTACTAGGATTAGGAACAACTAATTGCCTAAGGACTAACTTAGAAACTCAACTTATTCCTAGCTATCCATAAAATGAAACAAGATGGTAGAAAAGGAATAGTAATCACAAAAAAGAATCATAATACTTGAAACTACGAATATGAATATAATCCTAAAAATAACCATAAACCTTACAGGAGATCCTCCTGGATCGATGGTTGTTAAGAAGCAAATTGTCACCTAACAACAACATCAGTTGTGTACTGCTCAATTTTTTTTTAAGCATTCATCATGATATGAAGGTTCGAAAAGTCAGTTTCAGACTTTTCGAACCGAGTATCGGTTTTGCGAGTGAGTGTGGGGTGTAGGTGGTTTTGATTCGGCCGTTTCCAACCCTTCCGGAACAGCCGAAATGATCAGTTTCAGCCTATGTTGCACAAACACGGATACGACGCAGTACACAACGACCGCACACACATATTTTGGTGTCCCCTAATTTATTTTAAAGTGCCCGGGTTGTGTCCAATACGTGTCCGACACAACATGGCTACCATTTTTGGAGTGTTCGCGCTTCCTACGTGTCAGCTGATAATTAGAACCACGGGCAGAGCCATCCTAGGCCGAGGAGAAGGGATAGTCTTTACGCTCTTAGTCTTGTTACTCATTAGATGATAAATTTGGTATTACTTGATATTTCACTCTACAAAAACTCTATATTGGATGCTAACGGGTAGGGACCTAAAGTAAAAAAAATAAAACCTTACTTTTTTTTAAAATATATCCGGTGGTATTAGGTTATTTCATGTCGCCCAATATATCGGCCTCAACCCCCGATATGGGTCGAAATTCTCAAAAGATATAATTGAGAAATGGTGCCGATATGTCATTTTTCTTGTGAAAATGACACGTCAGCCACATCTCTAAGTGACATCTGTAACACTGATCGAAATCTAGAACACTCCAAAACTGCTTCCTGTGTTATGTCGAACTCGAATTGGAATTTGGAAGTATACATGGAACACAAAAGTATATCTATAGAATAAACAAACCATATAGCGGGAAGAGGGGGAGGGAGCACATGTTAGTAGTTTTACCAGTACTTATCTTAATTAGACTTTGAAATTACTTAGTAAAATATTTTAATGATAGTAGTTTTTATTTGGACTCAAATTGATATCGTGTTATGTTAGCTATTAATTAGTTTTAGGACATGTAGAACATTTAGTATAAATAGAGATTACAATAAGATAGAAAATTAGTATATATAATATGTAATATAATACATATTTATTGATATTTAATATTTTAAAATGTTTCCAACATGTCTCCGACATTTCAAAATCCAAAACGACATGGAGTCAACATCCGACATATACAACCTTGGTTCAGCTCATGGCCGAGTGAGGCATCCCCCTCCCCATCTAGTTTTCGATTTCATGTTATATAGTTAGTTTATTCTATATATACTTATTCTTTTAAAAAAAATATCAACTAAATGGTGGATTACCAACGAGCAACATTATATCTAATTTATAGTTTTTTTTGGTAAACTATTTACAATGCCCCACCCCCTGCAAAAACTCTCTGTGTGCATTGCTGCTTAAAACCTTGATACCTTGATATAAACAAGTAAATCATGGGTTGCAGAAAGTTTCTTCCTAGGAAGCATGGACACTCCAAAAAATCTGAACCGTGTCGGACACGTACCGGACACACCAAAAAACACTAGGACAAACCAACCAAAAAACACTAGGACAATCCAATAAAAAACACTAGGACAAACCAAAATCGATGTCGTATCTGTGCAGCTGTCCCTTCCCGTGTCACGTCGTACCTGTGTCCATGCAACATAGGCTGTTTCCTTTCCAGATATTCACCAGAGATCAATATGGAACAAGGCTGAGATATAGGTCTTAACAAGTACCTTAAATGCTTTAAGAAAAGTTCGAATTGGTGCAAATCTAGATTTTGTGTACAGAATGTACTAAAACCTAGTAAAATTTATAATTGAAAATAAGGTATAATCAATATTGGCACCAGATCAAGATGCATTATATGCATTTTCACAAATTTGAAACATACCTCAGCATAAATGGCAAAGACCCAATATCGAAACAGTCTAAAAATCTTGCTTGAAATTATAAATATGGATTTCAATTTTTTTTTACATAAATGCATGAAGCCATTAACTAAAACGAAACTGTGTTGACACCCTTACTATATTTAGCTAGTTCAGACCACATTACATGACGTGGGCCACATGCTATGAGACCATATGTGAGAGAATTGGTATAAGCTGGTTATACTGAAAGACACTTAAATTTTGATGTTTAGACTGGTTTTTGTCATCCAGAATAAAGGCGTAAGAGCATCTCCAACCCTATTGTCTTGTAATGTGTTGTGATTCCTACGTGGCATTGTTTGCAAAGAACAAAAAGTTTTATTACAGACTAAGAAAAAGTGTACAGGAGTACAATTGATTTCTGGGAAAGTACAACTATAGGAATCTGATCAGAAGACGATCACTTTATCCCTTGGACGATGTGATATCGAAGACACGAGCCTCTGGAGAATACAACAGCACTTTGGTAGAAGATTATGATCACTCTTGATGTTTTAGGAATGATTTGAAACTCTATTTATAGAGTTCTTGAAATAATTGTTTAATAGTTATTCTGGGTTGCGCACGCTTCAGGTTGCGCGCCTCCTGTTCACCTGCGCAAACGGTTGTACTAATTGCTGTGGACGCGTGACATCGTTTGATTGAGATGCGCGTGGTCGTGAGCAATGTAGTGGGCACATTCTGCGAAGTTAGTGGCTTGCGCGCCACGTCACTCTGTTTTGAACACCATTTGATCACCTTGCGCGGGCTTCATCAATTTGCGCGTAGGCGCAATGTAACAACCTGTGCGAGCGGTTTGCACCAACTGCTGTAGACGTGTGGCATCGTTTGATTGAGATGCGCGTGGTCGTGGACAGTGTAGTAAGCACGCTTTGCGAAGTTGATGGCTTGCGCGCCACGTCACCATGTTTTTAAAATAAGAGTTGATCAAGTGGCGCCAATTTGTCAGGCTGCACATAGGCGTAACTCAACAACTGGCGCCTTTGACTAGGTCTCCTGTGCTGTGCTGTGTTGTTTAATCCTCGCGCCATTCAGTGACTTGCGCGAACCAGCTGTCAGCATTAATTACATGCTGATAAAATCTTTTCGAGTGCCGCGTTGCGCGGGATTCGAATGGGTTTTCCTTAATCTCCGTGCTGTCAGTTGTCAGAAAAATGATGATGCCGTTACAGCTTCTCGAGGAATGCACCACGTGGCTCTCCGCGCACCCTGGCGTTAGCGCAAACTGATGTTGCTCAACTTGAATGTTTGGCACAACATAATGTTTTTGCGCCATCAGATGATTAAGCACTTTAGGTGGCGCATGTTAATTTTTAGGCTCTACAAGACCCCTTTCAAAGTTTTCGAAACTTGAAAATACTTCAAAGTTTTGAAATACTTTGAATTATACTAGTTTTGTTTGAATTGCGCCATTCAATGCTCAACCGTAAATTTCTTCTCGAAAACATTCGATCTCCTCTTCGTCTTCCCGAGTTTTATTGATGATGTTCAGTTTCTCATGGAGAATATGAAGCGTTGGTTGGTTATATATATATATAGGGAGAGGTCCTTGTACTCATTCCTCACTTGTGTACTTCTATGGCACCTAAGAAGAAGGAGATGGCGACCGGCGTTAATGCCGAAGTGAAAGCTCAGGAGACAAGGCCTGACACCGCGCCTACGATCCTATCCGAGGCTAACCGATCACTGCGTGCAAATAATTTCTTAGAATGCTTTGGATTGACCCCAGCAGTCTTTGATCGTCTGAACGGTGGTCCTTCGTCCTCTTCTGAAGAGCGCGGTGATGCTGAAGGATTTTTTCGTCTAATGCGTCGTTCGGGGATTCGTGATATGCGCGAGTTAGGCGCTTCTCTTCACCAAGCTGGTGAAGAAGACAAAAAGAAGTAATGGTTTCTGTAGGGGCGCCACTTTTTCTTTTGTCTTTTGTGCGACTCATTTTATAGGGACTTGTTTTTCCTTTTCTTTCTTTTGAAAATGTCTTCAGAAGAAATGCCTAAGGAGACGGAAGTTATCCCAAAGATCGAAGCTGCCCTCGACACTCCTTCCGACGAGCCTCCGCCACATACTCAGTCAGAAGTCGGAGAAAGCTCGGCTATTCCTGGAAAGAAGCAGAATATTCTGGCCGAACTGGTGGAGCCTGGGAGTACTACCGAAGAAGAAGCTCTGAGAAAAGCTGCCTGTGAACTGCTGGTGTCATCAGACAATAATGTCTTCAAGCTCCTTGCGAAATTTGTCTTCAATCAGGAGGGCTCCGGTCCTCGTTGATTTTATGTATTTCCTTCTGCTTGAATTTATGCAAATAAAAAGAAATTTTATTTACATTCTGAGTCTCTGTGTTCTTTGTCTTCAGACATAATATTTCTTGAGGAATTTGTCATTAATGGGCATCATGGCAACTCGACCATCCACACCAGTCAACTGATAAGCTCCGTTGGAGAAAACTTTGCTTACAATGTAGGGCCCTTCCCACTTCGCTTCAAATTTGTCTTTGCTCATATGTGTCATAGTCATAGGACGTCTGACAGTTAGAACTAGTTCTCCTTTTTGAAATGTTCAGACTTTGACTTTACAGTTGAAGGCTTTTGATAGACGAGCTTGGTATAACACAATACGTTGTTGAGCTAGGAGCCGTTTCTCGTCAAGCGCTTCAAGCTCCTGAAGTCTCAGACGATCATTGTTTTCGGTTGTGAGTTCATTGGCAATGGCAATCCTTAGGGAAGGGATCTGAATTTCCAATGGTAAGACAGCCTCACATCCATACACCAAATAGAAGGGTATGCATCATGTAGGAGTACGTATAGTAGTACGGTAAGCCCATAGACATTCTCCAAGCTTCTCACTCCAGTTTCGTTTGTTGGTAGAAACAAACTTCTTGAGGAGTTTGATGATGGTTTTATTAAATGCTTCTGCCAATCCGTTAGCTGCAGGATTGTAAGCTGTAGAAGCAATATTATTGATCCTGTTGTCATCGCAGAATCGGGTGAACTTCTGACTGATGAATTGTGGTCCATTATCGTGAATGATTCGCTGAGGAACACCAAATCTATAAATCACATGATGCTTGATAAAGTTGACAACGCTGCTTGTCTTGACCACAGCTAGAGGTATAGCTTCAGCCCATTTTGAGAAGTAATTAGTTATGGCTAATATGAACCGATGTCCTCGAGATGAGGGAGGGTTGATAGGACCGATGACATCCATTCCCCAAGCTTCAAAGGGCCAAGATGCTGCCGTCGGGTGAAAAAATTCTGACGGTTGATGAATGAAGTCATCGTAGATTTGACATGCTCGGCGCTTCCTTGCGTACTCAATTGCATCATATACCATCGAGGGCCAATAATAGCCCATTCGGCGAATACAATCCTGTAATTTAGGACCAGGTTGATGTGCGCCACAAACACCGTCATGAGCTTCATGAAGTATTTGTTTTGCTTCTTCCCCTGCAAGACAACCTAGGAGTAAGCCGTTGAACGTTCGTCGGTAGAGTGTCTTTGTAGTATGATTATAGTAAAATCTGAGTGACCATCGTCGGATTGTTGTAGCCTCCTTGGGATCTTCGGGCAGGATAGCATGGACCACGAAGTCTATGAAAGGAGTCCTCCAGTCTTCACTGATGGTACAAATTTCAACTAAATTGTTGAATTCCATATTTGGGTTGTTAACTTCCATATTTAAGTTATTCTTGACACAAGATAACTCCCTATTAGTGATGACGATCATTTGTTGCCTTCTGACGGAAATTGCTAATACTGCTGCAAGATTAACGAGTGCATCAGCTTCTGTGTTACATGCTCGGCGTACATGCTCGACGAATAAGGCTTTGAATGAAGTGGCCATCCTGATCGCTGCATCATGATATGGAACCAAATCTTGACGTCAAACTTCGTAAGTGCCTCTAACTTGATTGACAATCAGTTTGGAGTCTCCGTAAACCTCAAGGTACTCAATATCTAATTGTTGAGCTAATTGGAGGCCAATGAGCAGAGCATTGTATTCAGCCACATTGTTGGAACACGACTCATCTAAGGAATAAGCTCTTTGGATAGCTAATCTTTCTGGTGAGACGAGAACGATTCCAACCCCAGCAACAATAGCACCCTTTGGTCCAATTATGGATGCACCATGAAAGAATATACGTCAAATAAGAATTTCTTCTGAAATCATGTTGGATTCCAAGGTTTCATCTGGAATCTCATCATAGAGTTTAGATGTTTCGGGAACTGGATGAGCTGCTAGAAAGTCAGCAAGGGCTTGACCTTTAACAGACTTTTGAGGAACATAAACCATATCATATTGTGCTAACAATATGGCCCATGTTGCGAGCCTAGAATTGAGTATACTGGGCTTCTTCATCAGGACCCTTAGAGGGTTAACTCTAGAAATAACATGAATAGTTTGGCCAGTGATATAATATCTCGTCTTTTGAACAGCGAACATCAACACTAGACATTCTTTTTCTATTGGAGTGTATCAATGCTCAGCTCCAATCATCATGCGGCTAAGGTAGTAGATAGCCTGTTCATGACCTTCTTTATTCTTCTGAACTAATAAAGCACCTAAAAAGTGGTCTATTGCTCGAACATACATCAGGAAAGGTATTCCTGACACTGGAGGCACTAGAACTGGAGGGTTCATCAAGTACCGCTTTATGTCTTCAAATGCTTGTTGACATTCTTCAGTCCAAATAAAAGACACGCCTTTCTTCATGAGTTGAGTAAACGGTCTACAGTGTCCAGAGAGATTTAAGATGAATCTCTTGATGTACGCAAGCCGTCCCTGGAATCCTCGTAGCTCTTTTAGGTTGCGTGGAGGATGCATCTCTTGAATGGCTTTGATTTTCTCAGAGTCAACGTGTATACTTTAGAGGTAATAACGAATCCAAAAAATTTGCCACTAGAGACTCCCAGGAATGACTTGGTGGGATTCATCTTAAGTTGATGCTGGCGCATTAGATCGAAAATAGTTCTCAAATCTTGAATATGGTATGCTTTTAGACGACTTTTGACAGCAATATCGTCAACATAACATTCAACAGTCTTTCGTAAATGATCACGAAAGATGTTACTCATGGCCCGCTGATAAGTTACACCAGCGTTCTTAAGACCGAATGGCATGACAGTGTAGCAATAGACTCCAAGAGGAGTGCGGAAAGATGTATGTTTCTCATCTTCCGGATGCATCTTGATTTGATTGTATCATGAAAATCCATCCATAAAAGATATACGTTCAAATCCGCATGTATTGTCAATCATGACATCAGTGATTGGGAGAGAAAATTCGTCTTTGGGACAAGCTTCATTAAGGTCTCTAAAGTCGATGCAGACCCGGACTTTCCATGTCTTCTTCAAAACTGGGATAACATTCACCACCCAGTCCGGATGTTGTTCTTCTCTGATGAAACCGCAGGCGACGAGTTTCTTAACTTCAGCTTCTATAGCATCCATCATGTCAGGTCGAAACCGACGTTGTTGCTGTTTGACTGGCCTCGCATTTGGCAGAATGTTGAGCTTATGGGTAGCGATCTGAGGATCCAACCCCAGCATGTCTTCATATCTCCAAGCGAATACATCAATGTATTCCCTAATGAGTTGGATTAGTTCTTGTTTATCCACTTCAGTGAAGCTTTTGCTGACAAATATTGGTTTTGGGGCAATTTCGTCTCCAATATTGACCTGAACCAACTGATCTTCAGTAAGTGGCTCACGTTGCTCAAAGCGAAGCTCCCATTGAGTATCTATCATTTGTGCCCAAGGATCAGATTCAGAAGCTTTGGCAAAGTCTTCTTCATCTTCCAAGAACTCGGCAGTCACCATATTGGAAGATAGAGTCACGCGATAGATGTGCCCTACACTGGTATCTGAATCCCATGAGATAGAATCAGAAGAATTAGATCGTTCTTCTTCCTCGGATTCGGAGGCTTCTGGAGTCGGAGTTGGTGAAGTATAACCTAGCCCCCGCTTCGTTTTGCTGTAGTATTGTTGTGATTTTCCTTTTGGAGCAGGAATACGAATAGGAGTTCGCCTTCCTTTTCCGCCATTGAGACCAGCTTTAAAATTATAGCTCATCTTTTGAATGATATCTTTTGATTGCTGACTATAACGACGTAGTTGAAGTCTTCCGTTATTGTGATTTTCTTCTTCACTATCGGGTGTGATCTTCTGTTCCGTTCCTTTACTAAAAAGTATAGAAAGTTCATCTTTTTTTCCTGGAAGGAACTAAGGAGTCATGCATTGACTCGAGCAATACTTCGTTTCGGGAAGCTTCAACTGCTCCTATGGCAAGTGGTTCGAAGTTATCTAACATTTCTAAATAAAAGACATCAGTATACTGTAAAGGAGATGCTACTTTATTGATTATAATAAAAGACATCATTATAATAAAAGACATCAGTATACTGTAAAAGAGATGCTACTTTATTGATTTGTACATCATCATTTACAACATGATTTTTAGCCTTCACAGAAGGCGTAGTAAGGTTGATAACCAGAGGAGGAGAAGGAGAAGGAGAAGGAGGAGGTTTGTTACGACGAAGGTCGATAACAAGAGGCTCAGAAGGGGTGAGCTCCCTTTGTTCCTTTTCCACAACAGGAGGTTGTTTGTTATGAGAGGAAAGATGTATAGTCAATGTCTGAGAAGAAGAGGGACAAATAGCACGTCCTTTGATGGGGATCACGAGAACATCTTTTAAAGTATGTTTCTGATCCTCCTCACTATCCATTGCCAATACAACTTTCATGAACTCCCCTTTGTACATCCGAGAGTCCGTAAAATATGCTTCAACCCCCCTGAAAGGATTCAGGTCGGCTACTTCCTTTTGGACTTCTCCATTAACATCCACATCTTTGAAGCATTGATGTAAAGTGGATGGTACAATGTTATGCTCATGCAGAAATAGTCTTCCCAGCAAAGCATTGTAAGAGCCGTGATTGTCGATCACGTAGAAAATAACCTTCGTGCGAAGATTGTCTATTTGAACTTTCAGGCGAATCTTTCCCAAAGATTCACTTCTCCCAGAATTGAATCCCAGGATTGTCGTGATGGTTGTTAAAAGATTATGTACAGGAATCTTCAATGCATCTAGTAGAGTCTTTGGCATGATGCTGAGCGCAGACCCAGGATCGATCAGGATACGATCAACCTTCATGGTATCAACATATCCTGTGAAGTAGAGGGGTCGATCATGATGATTATCTTCTAACAGCATATCGTCTTGTGTAAAGGTGATGTTTGGCATTAGTTCCATCACATTATGACAATGAAGGCATGTTATAGGCTCATCCTCTGGTTTCTTGAGAAGTGCTAAACAAGTATCAGCTTGCGTCAAAGCTTCACTCAACGTTTCTCGAGTCTCCCTCGAAAGACAGAGTAACTCAAATATTGACAATCTTGCCGGAGTATTAGCCAGCTGAGCTAGTATATCAAAGTTATAGGGCTTCTCAAGTCCCAAAGTTGGAGTTTTCTTTAATACTTTGTCGAAACGGACAGGCTGTTTTCCTTTGTCGGCTGTCGTAGGTTTGGGAAGAGTTGGCTCTATCTGAGGTGACGAAGCTGATGGATTATCGACAGCAGGAGAGGATGATGCTTGAGGAGCTTCCAGAGCTGGAGCAGGGTCTTCTTGACCTTCTAAATAGTTTCTTAGGTAAGGTTTCCCAGACCTGGTACCAGTCAAGACTTCTTTCTCAGATACAGGCTCAAAGGACACCATATTGCAATTCTTCGCATGGATCTTGTTTCTGGAAGATTTCTTTCGGCGAGATGAAGAGTTTGTCCAGTAACCCAAACCAACCCGAGACTGGTTATGAGAAAAACATAGAGAAAGAGGTACATGAGACACCTTTCCATGATTCAAACCAGAGGCCTCTTGTAGATCATATCTCATCTTTGTCATGAGTTCACGAGATTTTGGACTGTACAGATGGAAAGCTGGTTAGTATTTGGCGTCAGATTTTGACAATGTTGTCTTATCAGTGGAAGGAGAAGAAGGATTATCTGCTGTCGGGATGAAGGTAGCACTTAGAGGTGGAAGACAAGGCTCACCAAATGAAATCATGTGACATGATTTATTTTTAGTGGCCTTCTTGGACTTGGTAGAAGAAGATGGTGTTTCAAAGTCTGCCACTAAATCTAGATGGATCCGTATGATCTTCCCTTTATCAGTAGACAGAGGAACAAGACCATATGTCCGTGCAGGTGAAAGATTGACAATCTCCATAGTTCTCGGAATGGGGATGACACCGTCTTACACAAGTTGAGCTGAAAAATCTCCAAACTGTAAAGAGACGACATTAGCCGTTACAGTTTTCTCGTCTTGCTGGAGAGTGATTGGATCAGAATTGACTATCTCTTGAATTTTACCCTTGAGCACATAGCACGCTCGAGTTGGATGTCCAATAAACTTATGGTAAACACAATATTTAGGATGGTCAGTCTTACCAACTTTATCTGGCCGTTTAGGTTCTGGCAGTTGGAGTTTGTTGCTCTTGATGAGGCAATCAAAGATACTCATGATGTCATCTTCATCGAAA
This sequence comes from Iris pallida, assembly GCA_029216955.1. Taxonomy (NCBI): domain Eukaryota; kingdom Viridiplantae; phylum Streptophyta; class Magnoliopsida; order Asparagales; family Iridaceae; genus Iris; species Iris pallida. Next base: position 64,453 of record JANAVB010024851.1, read on the forward strand.
GAGTATTCTTCTTTTGGACGAGGTGCCCGTTGTGGTGGTGCTGAAGGGGTAGATGTTGGCTGATTTACATTGATGGCTAGGACTTCTTTGCCTTTGAGGTTAATGGCTAAAGTCTCCTTACTCTTACGATTGTTCTGTCGGCCATTATTATTTGGCGTAGCACGTTCCTCTTTGTCAAGATTAGGCATTTGAATGCCTAATTGCTTGAATTTGTCAGCGCTTTCTTCTGCGGCTTTGGCGTTCATTATGAAAGAAGGCCAATACTGGAACTGTGTTGATCCCGTCCACATGCTGATTATAGGCAACATGTTTGATTTGCAAGTGTCTATAGTCAGAGCATCTGGAATTCCGAGAGACATTTTGAGTGCTTCACGGCGGAACCGTTCAATGAAACGTTCAGTTGTTTCATTATGTCGTTGTTTGATTTTGATGAGAGCAGACATAGTCATCTCGTTGGTTCCCTTATAAAATCGTTCCAAGAATATTTGTTTGAAGCCAGCAAAAGAGGTTATACATCCATCAGGCAAACTACAATACCAGTCATATGCTGCACCAGCTAAACAGCCAACAAATACTCTAGTAAGAAGAACATCATTTGGTTGAAGTTGATCAGTCATTACTTCAAAGTGGTTGAGGTATTGACTTGGAGACGTGCTGCCATCAAACAACATAATAGTAGGAGATTTGTATTTAGGAGGAAATTGGACCTCTTTCCATTCTATGGGATAGGGCTATTTGATCCCAAGCTTCTGCAGGCCATCCTTCTGCTTGAAAGCTTCAAACTGAGTACGTAAAAGTTTTACGGCCTCATTGGTATTTTATGTTGATTGCGGAGTAGTGGATTGATTCAATGTGTTACGAGGTGGTACCGCATGATAAGTACCACCCCCTGCACCAGATTAACTTGGAATAGTCTGCGCAGGAATGAAAGCAGTGTGAGGAGATTGTACCCCCATATCAATATTGGTGGAAATTGATGTTGTCACAGATTTTTGAGTCGGAATCAGATTCACGACTGGTGGAACTGTATGTTGTGCCGTAATCACAGCATGCATACCTGCCATCATCTCAGCCATATTCTTCAGACTAGCCTCCAAAGCAGCAATTCTCTGCTCTTTACTGGAAGAAGTGGAGGTATCTTGATCTTCTGTGATGGCATAAGCAGTCACTTCTCTAACCTTTGAAGACGAGCTAGTGGAAAGAATGGTCCTTTCAGAACTTTCACTATCAGCATCAAAGTCACACAAAGAACTACCACCAGAATAAGTGATAGGGATATCTTTTTGACTGAAGGAATCTTAGTTTGAATCAAGGAGATTCCTTTGACCGATTGTGTCTCGGCTTCTTGATCTAGTATATTGGTATACTCCTTCACCGGATTCATGAATCCGATCCAAGTATTGTTGACTGGGATTGCGGGATGCATTACGTCTTGGACGTTTTCTACCCCCAGTGCTTCGAGATGCCATTTTGACAGGAGCATAGAGTAATTCATCTTCGTCTACTAGGATTGGTTCGGGAGTCTGAACATAATTCAAACGGTCAAAGACGGACCGCTTGGCTGACTGACAGCAGCATTTGATGACAACTTTATGATGGTGGTTGCAATGATGTTCTTGTTGATGGACCACCGCTGGACGGGATGAATTTACAACCTTCCGCTTCTGTATTAAGAGTTCACGGAGGTCACTAACAAGACGAGAAGAAGTTGCAGGAACGTAGTCCTTGATGATATTCGGGACATGGTTCCTGTTCCTGAGATGTCCTGTACCTTGAGTGTACAAGGACGTGCTAAGCTGGTTAGCATAAGTCACATGATCTTTCACCTCAGCATTCTTCCTCTGGTGTAAGTTAGCAACTAGTACGGGTTGTGCTTGATGTATCTTGTGATTTCCCGAGGTTGAGCCTAATTGGCACCTGTTGATATAGGTGCGCAAGTCTGATAGGGGAGCTGATTGTGTATCTACTTGAGATACTATTAGTTTACCTCGTCGGGATCTTGAAATACATAAGGTTGGTAGATCCTGTCCTGACCTCTTTGGAGTAGGCATAATGCCCTTTTGCATGGAAGGATTGTTCTGTATAGAACTCATCTTCCTGACAGAGATTTGGTTGTCTCTGTTAAGGAGAGCAGTACTTTCCACCCAGTCAACCACTCGAGCAGAATGAGAAAAAGTTAAAGAGCATTTTCCTTGATTTAGTTATTTCTCACTAAGGTTCTGATTTGGTAGCAAAGAGTGCTTTTCTTTACATTGCACTAGTGCAGAAGTACATGCGGGTTGCGCCAAGGCATGAACCTGTGCAAGTTGCGTCGGAGCAGAAACATGCGCAAGTTGCGCCGGAGAAGAAAAGGCCAAAGGGCGCTTTCCTTTGTTTTAGACAGCAGTGTGTCGAGACAGAGTCTCCTTCGATTTCAGAGTCGGAGAAGTAGAGAGATTAGCCAAAAGGCTGTTTCCCTTAAGTTGCGCCAAAGCATTGATGGGCGCAAGTTGCCCAGAAGCAGGAACAGGTGCAGGTTGCGCCAGAGAAGAGAAGGCCAAGGGGCACTTTCCCTTGTTTTGGACAGAAGTGTGTCGAGACAGAGTCTCCTTCGATTTTAGAATCGGAGAAGTAGAGGGATTAGCCAAAAGGCTGTTTCCCTTAGGTTGCGCCGAAGCAGTGATGGGCACAAGTTGCGCAGAGGCAGGAGATTGCGCCACCGAGGACTTAGGAGTCCAAACAGAGCGTGTCTTGCTCTTAACAGCGACAGCAGTGCGCTTGGCACCCCCAGCATTGATCATTGCCTCGTAGGCTGTCTGGTCGACGTGAACGACCAGGGTCTTCTGCGTCTTGCCGATCGACGCGGTATCACATTGAGTTGTCACTTTCTCGTTGGAGGAGAAAGTCGTCTCCAGCAGAGTCGACATTTTGTTTGCAAAGAACAAAAAGTTCTATTACAAACTAAGAAAAAGAGTACAGGAGTACAATTGATTTCTGGAGAAGTACAACTATAGAAATCTGATCAGAATACGATCACTTTATCCCTTGGACGATGTGATATCGAAGACACGAGCCTCTGGAGAATGCAACAGCACTTTGGTAGAAGATTATGATCACTCTTGATGTTTTAGGAATGATTTGAAACTCTATTTATAGAGTTCTTGAAATAACTGTTTAATAGTTATTCTGGGCTGCGCGCGCTTCAGGTTGTGCGCCACCTGTTCACTTGCGCAAACGGTTGTACTAACCGCTGTGGACGCGTGGCATCGTTGATTGAGATGCGCGTGGTCGTGAGCAATGTAGTGGGCACGTTCTGCGAAGTTAGTGGCTTGCGCGCCATGTCACTCTGTTCTGAACACCATTTGATCACCTTGCGCGGGCTTCATCAGGTTGCGCGTAGGCGCAATGTAACAACCTGCGTGAGCGGTTTGCACCAACTACTGTAGACGCGTGGCATCGTTTGATTGAGATGCGCGTGGTCGTGGACAGTGTAGTGAGCACGTTTTGCGAAGTTGATGGCTTGCGCGCCACGTCACCCTGTTTTTAAAATAAGCGTTGATCAAGTAGCGCCAATTTGTCAGGCTGCGCATAGGCGCAACTCAACAACTGGCGCCTTTGACTAGGTTTCCTGTGCTGTACTGTGCTGTTTAATCCTCGCGCCATTCAGTGACTTGCGCGAACCAGCTGTCAGCATTAATTACATGCTGACAAAATCTTCTCGAGCGCCGCGTTGCGCGGAATTCGAATGGATTGTTCTTAATCTCCGTGCTGTCAGTTGTCAGGAAAATGATGATGCCATTACAGCTTCTCGAGGAAGTGTGCCACGTGGCTCTTCGCACACCCTGACTCCAGCGCAACCTGGCGCTAGTGCAAACTGATGCTGTGCAACTTGAATGTTTGGCGCAACATAATGTTTTGGCGCCATCAGATGATTGAGCACTTTAATAGGTGGTGCATCTTAATTTTTAGGCTCTACACGCATTAGGCACAAGACAATGTCTTGTCTATGTGGCAAGACTATATTTACAAAAGACAATGAAGTAGAAAAATCTTCTATAATGCACAAGTATTGAGATGCTTTTTTTTTTCAACTTCCAAATTAAAGTAAGAGATGCTTACTTTTTTTTCAACTTCTCCTCTTTTTCATTTTTTAAAAATATTTTTTATTCGGAATTGATTACATGGAGGTGAAGAATTGTCAAGTGCATTGTCTAGAACCAGACAACCAACTTCACAATGTCTTCTATAGCTTTTGCCACATAAGCTTCACAATTGACTTGACAATTGCATTGGAGAAGCAATTTTGAATAAAAGTTTGTCATTCCTATGTGGCAATAACTTTTTTCTAAGGTCACAATAGGGTTGGAGATGCTCTAAAGGAGTCAAACTTCTTGATGTTGACCAACATTTAACCGAGAATAACATCAAACTCTACACTTATCATAGAACATGTTCAAAATTTTAGTCTTGCAGTCATACTGAGAGGCACTTAATTTGATGTTTAGACTGGATTTTGTCATCCAGAATAGTGGTCTAAAGGAGTCATGTTAACTTGACCAACATTTAACCGAGATTAACATCAAACTCTACACTAATCATAAAACATGCTCAAAATTTTAGTCTTTCAGTCATACCACAACCAATACTAAACAAAACTTGAAAACCAAACTCGAAGGGGCCAAAAAATAAACCCGGACTTCAACCGTGACGTACATCTTTACTAGTGTATAAATTTATGTTGAAATACAAATATGACATGACACAATATGAACTCGATGACACAGCACAACTCATATTTTGACATGTCCAAGTTTGTTTTAGAGTGTCTATTACATGTCCAACAAGTGTTGGACACAGCCACGACACAGATTTCAGTCTTCATTTCTTCCTAGCTTCATAAAGTAAAATGTGAATCCACATTACATATTGCAGCAAAACTTGATGGAAACTACATACAGTTCAAGTTCTTGGTCTCAGGTTCAGATGGCCTGTGGTAGACTACCTCCTAGAGTGAGCTTCAAATTTGACTGGTGAAAGTTCTAACCATCCGTTCCAGGAGCCCTAACTTTCAGTTGAATTATTATCCTCTGCTGGACTATAATCACACCATTGAATACTGCCTCTATTGTAGGTAATAAATAAAATGTCTTGGCCACGGGTTGTACACCTATGATACCTGATTTAACCCGAACGTAGTTACAACCTACTTGAACATCTTGACCATATCATTTCCTAAATTTCTGTTTCTATCATCATTATTTATGTGCAAGGTTCTTCAATTATTGCAAAAAAGATCGAAATCCTCCAACTGATGCCTGGTTTCGTATCATGTAGCATTAAGTAACAAAATGTGCTCAACTATGAAGTGTGTACAATTTGCACCCAGATGCACTGAGTGGATGAGGCTGTACTGATAAGAAACATAGAGAGATAAAATGAAAGTGTGAGATAAGCCGCCGGTCTTATTATCTATAGTAAGAAGAACCAGAAAATAACTAAAGATTTCAACAACTAACACTTCATTTGCAAAGTGACTTAAAGATATATAGAATATAGATGTGTTATAACAAAAATATACAAATACCACAAGGGACGCAAGTTTAAGACAGAAGGTATAAGCTGCTTCTTAGCAAGGTTTGCAGTATCGCCGTGTCGGTAGTATCTATCGGTTTTGGTTTGTCCTGATTCAACATACACCTTCCGATTTTGGCCAACATCGACATTGGGGTTCTCATTCTTGGTTAGTTAATTAGGAAAATTTTAAATGAAAAATGACTGAGTATGGAATAAAATAACGTTGAGAAATGATTCGGTCTCGCAGAAGATCAATATGTTAGAATGTTCCGTTAAGATTCTGTTGTGAATTGACTCAATCGATTCACAAAAGAAAGCAAATAAAACAAAGAACAAGAGGAATAGAAACAAAATGATCTTTAATATAGGAAAAGAACAAAACTCTCAACTTTGATTGAACGGAACAAAGTAATAAAATCCTTCTTGATGACACTTGAGAGAGTTTTCTCAATCCAAGCATAAAAGTAATGACGGCTAGCCCTGACTATAAATAGAAAAGAAAAACAAACCCTATGAGGGTTATTGTGGTGAAAGACCACAATACCCCTCCATGACTAAAATAACTGAAAGGCCTAAAAAGTGGGCCTAAATGGCTCCACGTCTCCTGCGACGTGTGTAGGTGATAATGGGTGGGCCCGCATCAATACCGCCCCCTAAAAGAGCCACCTTGTCCTCAAGGTGGAAATCTGGGAACTGCGTCTGTTGCTATAGCGGCCTCTTCCTCCGTCGGATCCTCCTCTTCCTCCGTGGTGGTCGTCGTGGGGGTAGATCCCCTCTCTGGAAGTTGGCGGGATCCACCGTTTTTCCAAAGAAATTGCTGCCTCCGGTGTTCCTCTCCCCTCCTGGCGGCTCCGTCCCTCCCGTCCGAGCCGGAACTCCAGCTAAGCCCCTTCCCGAACCCGTGAACCTGTCACCGTAGTTCGAGGTCATCGTCCGACCACCATAGGGGGCCCCAAGCCCTAGGGCCTCTCCCGGGTGTGGCGCCGGTCCGCCGGGACCGAAATGGTCGGCGGCGTCCGGCCACAGCCGCTCGCCGGCGGCTCCCCTGGCGCCGGCCGGCCCTGGGTGGCGGTCGGGGGCCGGCCAGCGGCCGCCCACAGCAGCCGCGGCGCCGCCAGGGCTCGCGCGGCCTGCTGTGGCGCTCTCGCGGCCCTCGGCTGCTGTCCGGCGGTGATCGCCGGCCGCCAGGGCCTAGCCCGGAGGTGCGGCGGCGACGGCGGTTGCGGGGCAGCGGCCGCCGGCCGGTCCTTCTTCCTCCTCGGTCGCCTCCCCCTCCGCAGGAGCAAACCCTAGTTGATCGCCTAGGGTTTGGGTTGTTACCGCCTCCGCTTCCTCGCCGTTGATCTTCTTCGAGATGTTTTGTAAGAGCGTCATTATGGCCGTCGTCTCCTTCCGCATGTCCCGCATCTCCGTGCGGAATTCCGTTCGGAGTTCCTGGTTCGTGGATGCTTGATCTTTAACGAAGGCTTCCATGGATTTCTTCAAGCTATCGATCTCGGCGGTGAAGTCCTCCCGAAGACCTCGGATCTTCTCGTCGATTGAGGCTCTCGTTCCGTCTGCCATGGCTCGTAGAGGGCTCTGATACCAATTGTTGTGAATCGACTCAATCGATTCACAAAAGAAAGCAAATAAAACAAAGAACAAGAGGAATAGAAACAGAATGATCTTTAATATAGGAAAAGAACAAAACTCCCAACTTTGATTGAAAGGAACAAAGTAATAAAATCATTCTTGATGACACTTGAGAGAGTTTTCTCAATCCAAGCATAAAAGTAATGACGGCTAGCCCTGACTATAAATAGAAAAGAAAAACAAACCCTAGGAGGGTTATTGTGGTGAAAGACCACAATACCCCTCCATGACTAAAATAACTGAAAGGCCTAAAAAGTGGGCCTAAATGGCTCCACGTCTCCTGCGACGTATGTAGGTGATAATGGGTGGGCCCGCATCAGATTCTTTATCGACAAACTCTAACCATTACTATTTTCCAAAGCAGTATATCTATAAGTTCACAACATTCATCCATCTTAATATTATTTTTAACTGGAAATTGCTGAGAAGCCCAATTTCGGGGTGGGCTTTTATGAAATGCCCACCCGCTGGATTATTTTTATGAAATGCCCAGAATTAAGTTTTTACACGTTAAATATTTCAATATTCTCTCTAGTTGCTATGTATTTACAAAATTTGCCATTATCATAATTCCAAAAATACCCCTTCGCGTAATTTTGGACATCTATATATAATTATGAATTCGCAAACTCAGATTTGGATTGAGAAATTCGTATTCTTCTTCTTCTTCACGAGAAATTTGAAATCCATTGATATAATCTTTATTAGAGATCGCAGAATCGTTCGTAATTCACTGTGGTTTTCGTCAGTCGAACGTCGATCATCCTTCATCATCATCGATCATCATCATCATCAACATCATCTTCGTGGTTTCCGGCGATTAGGTCAATTGTGGATAGAAGATCTTCTTCTTTTCTTTTTATAGATCTTAAAACAAGGTGAGAGTTCAGATCTGTAGAAATTCATCCATCAGCTTCGTATCTCTCGAAATTTATGCTGAATTTGATTTTGTTATGAAGATTATTAACTTAGAAAATGTTAGTGAGATATTTAATCTTGTTATTTTATGCTAATAGCATTCTCCGTTATATTTTAAAGGAGAATGACAATTACTTCTTATAAAGATCATTATCCGTATGTTTTTAAGACGGAGAATGTCATTCTCCGTCTTAATTTGAACGGAGAATGACATTGTCCGTCTTAGTTTGGACGGAGAATGACATTCTCCGTCTTAATTAGGACGGAGAATGACATTCTCCGTTTTACTTTAGACGGAGAATGATCATTATAAGTTAGTTCCAACTGAGGATATTTATTCTCCGTTACTTTAGACGGAGAATAATCATTATTAGATGAGAATTTTATTGTTCTATTTGTGGCCTCTTATGTTTTTATGTTATCAGGGGGGGGAAGATATGGAATCAAGTTGTTTAGTTAACATTTGTTTCAAGGGAGACATAGTTTCCTGCCGTGTCACACATGAAAGTACCGTGGATTTTTTAAAGAATAAAGTGTGCGATTGATGGAGTTCTTTGGATCCACTTTCCTTCCGTTTCAGGTTTTTGCACTCTGATGGGACTGAACTGTATGTTGAAAGTGATTTTTGGCTTCGCTCATTGGTTGGTGGTTTTAACGGTACTCATGATGTGAGTTTTGATCTATATGTGGAGCAAATACACTCTCCATGTTCTTCATCAACATCTTTTCCTTGTCAAAGCTTTCACATGAGACCTTCGTCTTCCTCTTCTAGTTCTTTGAGTAGATGTTCTCCTACTGTAAAGGACAAACGAGTAGTACAATTTTATGAGGGCTCAACTGAGACAGTGAAGAAGAAGAAATCGGATATGTGGTCTGGATCAATTACTGGTGTTGTTCAGATTTTTCTAAATGGTGTTGAAGAAGTTAGGAATGCTGTTAGAAAGGTTTGTTTTGAATCTCGTCATCCATTCCACATTTTGAAATCTGAGCCGGGGAGGTATACTGTTTGTTGCAAGAATTACAAGACACGCTTGTTTGTGGAGCTTCCATGCTATATCTATTTCGAAAGATAATCAAATTTTTGAGGTGAGGAGGTATGTGGGAGAACATAATTGTGGAGCTAGCTATATGGATAAAGGTAATCTGGTTGTTCCAGCAAAGTTTGTGAAAAGTTTGGTTAGTGACATTGTTCGGATGCATCCTAAAAAGTCCGCAAAATCTGTTGTCGATGATTTCAAGGTTGACTACGGCTTATCTGTTACATATGGACAGGCATACCACGAAATTAGGCTGGTGCACCAGGAAATGTACGGAGATGATGTTAGATCTTACAGTGACTTGTGTTGGTATGTGAACAAGGTAAAGGAAACCAATAATGGTTCCGTTATCGACTTCCAGAAAGATGATTCATCAATGAGGTTTGAGCGGCTTTTTCTTTCATATGGGGCTTGCGTAGAAGGCTTTCAATATTGTCGTCCGATGCTATATTTGGATGTCACTTTCCTTACAGGGAGGTTTAGAGGTTGTTTGATGTCTGCTACAGCGAAGAATGGTAACCAACAGTTCTACCCTATTGCATACGGTATAGTCTCAGGCGAAGATGGCGACAATTGGGAATGGTTTCTTAGAAATCTAAAGAATGTTGTTGGATGTAGTAGACGTATTGTTTTTCTTTCGGATCAAGGCACTGGTCTAGTTTCTGAAGTCCCTAAAGTGTTTCCTAATGATTATCATAGCTATTGCTATTATCACATGAAGAATAACATACCGCTGAAAGAGAAAGGAAATGAAAGAGTGTATCCGCATGTACTTGAAGCTTGGAGGCAAGCAGTATATGCTCTAACTCCAGGTGTGTTAATGAGACAGATATATGCACATTTTCTATGCATTTTCCCTTAATTTAACAAGGAAAATGACCATTCTCCGCGTCAGTAAGACGGAGAATAGTCATTCTCCGTGTGTTTTAAAACGGAGAATGGCCATTCTCCGTCCTGCATAGAACGGAGAATGTCATTCTCCGTTAGCTTTTGGACGGAGAATGACCATTATCCTTATGAGAATGCACTTATTTTTTCATAATTTTGTGAATTGACCTGATTCTTTATTACTTATTTGTTTTTCTGTATAAAGGTGGGTATAGACAAGCAATCAAGAAGATTTATGATCTGAATTGTGGTCATGTTGTGAATTGGATGAATAAACAAAAACCTGAACACTGGTCAAACGCATTCTTCCCGGGATGTAGATACGGTGAGGTTGCTTCTAGTTGTGCAGAGTCATTCAATGCATGGATAAAGGCTGAGAAGAAATTGCCTATATCAGCAATTGTAAATGTCATCCGTGTGAAGATGATGAAGATGATTTCGGATCGCCACAAGGATGCAATTGGTTTGAATAGCAAATTGACTCCGTACGCTGAGGATATGCTGAAGCAGCTTACAGATGATGGCATGTGTTATAGGGTATATCGGTCCGGTGATTTCGAATTTGAGGTGATCGCAGATACTTCCTCCCATATGGTGAATCTTCTTGATTGTCATTGTAGTTGTCGTAGATGGAAGGTATATGGATTCCCATGCAGCCATGCAATACAATGCATCAGAGTTGGTTCAGATAAATCTGTTTATGACTTTGTGGAGCAGTATTGGACATCAGATTATTACCAGAAGTTATATTCATGTGTCATTCGTCCAGTTCCAGATTGCGAAAAACAGTTTGAAAATAATCCCACTGATGTTGTTCTACCCCCTGTTCCGAAACGGGGTCCTGGACGACCAAAAGCGGACCGTTACAAGAGCAAATATGAGAACAAGGGAAAAGAGAAGAGAAAGATAAGGTGCCAGAATTGTTTTGAATTATGCAATCACAATCGGAGCACTTGTCCTCTGCCTCCACGTGCTGCTACGGTGGTCCAGGGGGCAGCGCCCCCTCGTTAATACATACACATATATTCCTTCTTTTATATAACTGGAAATTGTTTTTTGAATACATATCTTACATTTTTTGATATCAATGGTAATAGTTTGAATTCTGCATATCAGCATAAGAACTTATTCTCCTTTATACTCTCTGACTTTATAATGTATTGAATGACCATTCTCCGTGTGTTTTAACACGGAGAATATTCATTCTCCGTTTTAGATACACGAGGAATGGCCAATTATAAGTCAAAAATAGAAGGAGAATAATCATTCTCCACGTGTTTTAAAACGGAGAATGCCATTCTCCGCGTCAGTAAGACGGAGAATGCTCATTCTCTATGTCAAAATACAAGGAGAATGGCATTCTCCGTCTCTTTTGACCCGGAGAATGACATTCTCCGTCTATTTGGACACGGAGAATGGCATTCTCCGCGTCCCTAAGACGGACAATGTTCCTTTCTAGGTCAAAAATACAAAGAATAACCATTCTCCGCGTGTTTTAAAACGGAGAATGCCATTCTCCGGGTCAGTAAGACGGAGAATGCTCATTCTCTAGGTCAAAATACAAGAAGAATGGCATTCTCCGTCTGTTTTGACCCGGAGAATGACATTCTCCGTCTCATACGAAACGGAGAATGGCATTCTCCGCGTCCCTAAGACGGACAATGTTCCTTTCTAGGTCAAAAATACAAAGAATAACCATTCTCCGCGTGTTTTAAAACGGAGAATGCCATTCTCCGCGTCAGTAAGACGGAGAATGCTCATTCTCTAGGTCAAAATACAAGGAGAATGGCATTCTCCGTCTCTTTTGACCCGCAGAATGACATTCTCCGTCTATTTGGACACGGAGAATGGCATTCTCCGCGTCTCTAAGACGGACAATGTTCCTTTCTAGGTCAAAAATACAAAGAATAACCATTCTCCGCGTGTTTTAAAACGGAGAATGCCATTCTCCGGGTCAGTAAGACGGAGAATGCTCATTCTCTAGGTCAAAATACAAGGAGAATGGCATTCTCCGTCTCTTTTGACCCGGAGAATGACATTCTCCGTCTATTTGGACACGGAGAATGGCATTCTCCGCGTCTCTAAGACGGACAATGTTCCTTTCTAGGTCAAAAATACAAAGAATAATCATTCTCCGCGTGTTTTAAAACGGAGAATGCCATTCTCCGGGTCAGTAAGACGGAGAATGCTCATTCTCTAGGTCAAAATACAAGAAGAATGGTATTATCCGTCTCTTTTGACCCGGAGAATGACATTCTCCGTCTATTTGAACACGGAGAATGACCATTTCTAAGTTCCAAATGCACACATTATAGGTTTGTATTAACACAGATAATGACATTATAGGTTTGAATCAAACAACAGAACTTTAACAAAACCGATTTACATATATAGAACAATGTAAATTAGTCGAAAAATTGAATTTCATTACAAAGGAAAACAAATACATTACAAAAGAAACCTGACAAACAGAATATATACAATGAATTTGTTAGCCAATTTACATTGTCATTTTCTTTTATTGTACAAAAGGAATTGCACATTTACTCATAAGCAAAGCCTTAGCCAAATCTAGCCTTCTCTTTACAATAGTATTGTGAACTTCTTTGTTTGTTTTCTTCTGTAAATCAAATGGATATCTCGACAACTTTTCAATATAATATGAAACATACAGAAGGCAGCTGGGTGTTAGTTGCTGTGGACATTCTTTGCAAACCTTGAGCTCTGTTGTTTCGTATTCCGAGATTGCTGGGCTTTTATTACTCATCAATGCAATCTTCTTTATTATAATTGGCTCAATTTTATTCTTCATGTATACTGCATCCTGGATTCCCTTAGCGCCCGTGTTTTTCCGCAATGAGTTGTAGTGCGTCCAAACATAGGAGCTGAAATTGAATGCCAGCAGCGTATAGTGTTTATTCTCCTCGCGGAAGAGTGGCACGAATAGCCATTCAACGTCATCTTCCAGCTCCATGATAAAATCTTCTATATCAACTTTGAAATTGTACAATGCTCCAGGTGTTGGATTTTTTTCATCGACATACCGGGCAGTACTCTGTTTTCCAGAAGAAGAAAAAAAACAAAAAATAATATCATGAGTTAGTTTTTTACAACACTATTAGTAGTTGTACACATTAATATTTATTTTTCAGTTTCGATTCTTACCAATGAATGGGGCATCATGATTGCAAACCATTTACATTGTGCACCCTGCGAGCTTGACTGAATGTTCTGCCTTAATTCGGCTTGAACTTCATTCATAAGCTTTATTAGGTAGTTCATAACACCGGCTTCTATATCCGCCTCATTTATTATGTCTTGAAAATCTTTAGCACTTAACAACATGCTAACATCATTGTTTCTTCTTCTTATTTTACATTCTTCTGGAGCATTTGGAAAGTACATATATACATAATCACTGCACATAAATTTAGTTTCGATTATGATAATAATATAGGCTAATGATAAAATTGCATAAAAAATAACTCCAATAGAGAATGATCATTCTCCGTTTCCAAATAGACGGAGAATGACATTCTCCGTTATGAATTGGACGGAGAATGTCATTCTCCGTTTTAAATGGGACGGAGAATGATCATTCTCCGTTTTAAAATAGACGGAGAATGGCATTCTCCCTTTATTTTGACCCAGAGAATGACATTCTCCGTCTCAATAAGGCGGAGAATGCTCATTCTCTGGGTCAAATTACAAGGAGAATGCCATTCTCCGTGTCAAAATAGACAGAGAACGTCATTCTCCGTGTCAGTGAGACGGAGAATGTTCATTTCTATAGGTTAATGCAATAAGAAAGGTCATTCTCCGTCTATTTTATAACGGAGAATGACATTCTCCGTCTCATATTAGGCGGAGAATGACCTTCCTTTAGGTCAAAAACACAGAAAATGCCATTCTCCGTGTGTTTAAACACCATTCTTCGTCTCAAAATAGACGGAGAATGGCCATTTCTAGTTCAAATGACACAGAAAGGGCATCCTCCGTGTATTTTATAGACGGAGAATGATCATTTTCATTTGCCGCGTCAATATAAACGGAGAATGATCATTCTCCGTTATAAATTAGACGGAGAATGTCATTCTCCGTTTTAAATGAGACGGAGAATGATCATTCTCCCTTGTGAATTGTACAGAAATTGGTTCAAGTTTAGAATACTTACGTTGGAGACATCCTTCTTGTGTATACGATGCTCCTGTATACTTGCTTCACCTCATCGTCTGCAACGTTCCAAAGTCTGAGCTTCGGACATTGCATCAGCATTTTCCCATCTTTAACAAGCTTTGCTGTTTGAGGAGATTCTTTCTCAAGTTCTTCAGGAGCTGACATCTCCTTTTTATTGTCGACCTTCTCGGGGCTGGAAGGAGCTTTTTTTTTCCCAGCAGGATCTACTTTCTTTCTGGGACTGGAAGGAGCTTTTCTTTTCCGACCAGGACCTGCCTTCTTACTTGTTGTAGCATCGGATGTTTTCTTCTTTTGCAATGTAGTAAAATCATCCTCATCTGCAGCATTTGATTGATTTTTAGTTCCAGCAGGTACATTTGATCTTGTGTAATGCTTCTGGGGAACTGCTTGAGTATCCCCTCTTTCCATTGCTCTAGCCATTGCTTCAAGGTTAACGATTGTATCGTTCTTATTCTTGACTTCGTCATTCAACGAGGCAACTTCCTCTAGAAGTCTGTTATTATCATTAGTTAGCTTTTCATTCTCTTTTTTCAGATCCTCCGTCATTTTCACTGATATAAAAACAAACAACAACAAGAGGTATGATGTCAATATTATATAATCTTCTTTTTAAAAACAATGTCATTCTCCGTGTCAATTTAGACGGAGAATGACATTCTCCGTGTCAAAACAGACGGAGAATGTCATTCTCCGTGTCAAAATAGGCGGAGAATGTCATTCTCCGTTTCCAAATAGACGGATAATGACATTCTCCGTGTCAATTTAGACGGAGAATGACATTCTCCGTCTAATATTAGACGGAGAATGTCATTCTCCGTGTCAAAACATACAGAGAATGGTCATTTCTATGTCAAAATACAGAAAATGTTATTCTCCGTGTCAAAATACTAGCGGAGAATGTCATTCTCCGTGTCAAAATAGACGGAGAATGTCATTCTAAGTGTGTTTTAATACGGAGAATGTTCTCCGTCTATTTTATAACGGAGAATGACATTTTATAGGTCAAAACAAACAGAAAACTTCATTCTCCGTGTACTTTGACACGGAGAATGGTCATTCTCCTTGTTAGATACATGTAATTACAAATTAAAATAGACAAAAAATATAAAATCTTACCTTTTAGAAGTAGCTCCTCAACATGTTGACGAAGCTTCTCATTATCAGCAGTAAGCTCAGACTTCTGCTTTCTCAGGGAGTCTAGTTCCGACCCCTGTGCCTCCAGTTCCTCAACTCGCTTAAGGAGTTTCTTATTATCATCAATAAGGAGCGATTTCTCGTTCCTTAAAGAGTCTAACTCCTTCTCCAAGCCATCAGCAACGAGCCCCACAGCACGTTGTTGGGCTACATCTGCCGCTAGTTGCTGGGCTCTTTCCTGGAGTTGCTCATTCTCAGCGATAAGCTGAGATTTCTCCTGCAAGACACGCAACATATCTACATTGTCAGCTGTAGAGGGTGCTGGTGCTTGAGCTTCAGCTTGAGCTTCTTCTTCATCAACAGAATTATCTCCACCTTCTATATATTGCTGCTCTGCTGGGACTTCTTCAAGTTCATCAACATTCAATGCAACAATATCCTTGAATATCAAATCCGAATCCATTTTAGCACCTTGATATTCATTTTTTAGGAATATCGAGATTCTATTCCCATCCCATGTGCAGAATCTCGGAGATGCGACTGTTGGTTTGCACTTCCTCTCTACCAGTCGACTGTGCTCTGCAAACCAATACAAGAAGTATATCGTACAACCTTCAATCTTCTTGTACGATATATCAACATCACCATCTTCAGATTTTGTGACAGCCCTCTTTATGCTGTCCATAACGTACCCCAGTATAATCCGAGGCCAACAGATGCTTTTTATAACATCTGTGCTCTCCACCAGAGCGAAGAACTTGTATGGCAAGTTCGACCCCCCCCCATTCTGGTGAAGAATGCTGTTTGGCACAAGTTGAATACTATTAACTTGGCCACCTCATCGGGACTTGCATTTTCGCCCCCCAGCAGCTCTAATATCCTTTTCCTAACTTCTGCGTTTGAGACTTCAGCATTTTTGCCCTTGGAATTTTTCAGCAATCTTGTGAAGTGTTTTGTACACATGCTGAATGAGTCTGCTGGTGGGGGGGTCTTCTGCTTCTCAGTGATGATCTTCAAATACTTCTCATCAACTTCAGTGTCATCATTCATTGGCAGACCGAAAATGGTTGCCATCTCATCAGCAGTTGGTGCTATTTTGACACTGCTGCTCAATTGGAAATATCCAATTCCATCTTCTTCCAAATAAGTCCCCATCAACTTCTCCAGACCTTGGGTGACTTTAGATAGTTCTGATTTTTTCACCTTAGTTCTGTAGAATACATCTACGAAGTCGTAGAATCCTACATTCTTCAAGCTTTCGACAACTGCTTCAGGCAAATGGCGAAACTTTTCCTTCACCTCATCCATGAGAGAGAGTACTGGGGTGAATGTTGCACGGAAAAGTCTTTCTTCTCTGTTCCTGACAGTTTTTTTTTCCTAAAAACAACAATTAGGTTTACGTCAACATTCTTCTTTATTATAATAAAGAGAAAGTCATTCTCCGTCTAATATTAGACGGAGAATGTCATTCTCCGTGTCAAAATAGACGGAGAATGAGCATTCTCCGTTTTGTATTCAAACGGAGAATGCCATTCTCCGTGTCAAAATAGACGGAGAATATCATTCTCCGTCTATTTTGACACGGAGAATGGCATTCTCCGTTTTGTATTAACACGGGGAATGGCATTCTCCGCGTTAGCAAGACGGAGAATGCTCATTCTCCGCTTCAGAAAGACGGAGAATGCTCATTCTCTAGGTCAAAATACAAGCAGAATGACATTCTCCCTTTATTTTGTCCCGGAGAATGAGCATTCTCCGTCTCAGTAAGGCGGAGAATGCCATTCTCCGTCTCATATTAGGCGGAAAATGCTCGTTCTTTAGATCAAAATAAAGAGAGAATGCCATTCTCCGCTTTAAAATAGACGGAGAATGTCATTCTCCGTCTCAAAATAGACGGAGAATGTCATTCTCCGTTTTGTTTTAACACGGGGAATAGCATTCTCCCTTTATTTTGACCCAGAGAATGACATTCTCCGTCTCAATAAGGCGGAGAATGTCATTCTCTGGGTCAAATTACAAGGAGAATGCCATTCTCCGCGTGTTTTAATACGGATAATGCCATTCTCCGTCTCATATTAGGCGGAGAATGTCATTCTCTGGGTCAAAATAAATAGAGAATGCCATTCTCCGCTTTAAAATAGACGGAGAATGTCATTCTCCGTCTCAAAATGGACGGAGAATGTCATTCTCCGTTTTGTTTTAACACGGGGAATGGCATTCTCCCTTTATTTTGACCCAGAGAATGACATTCTCCGTCTCAATAAGGCGGAGAATGATCATTCTTTGGGTCAAATTATAAGGAGAATGCCATTCTCCGCGTGTTTTAATACGGAGAATGCCATTCTCCGTCTCATATTAGGCGGAGAATGTCATTCTCTGGGTCAAAATAAAGAGAGAATGCCATTCTCCGCTTTAAAATAGACGGAGAATGTCATTATCCGTCTCAAAATAGACGGAGAATGTCATTCTCCGTTTTGTTTTAACACGGGGAATGGCATTCTCCCTTTATTTTGACCCAGAGAATGACATTCTCCGTCTCAATAAGGCGGAGAATGTCATTCTCTGGGTCAAATTACAAGGAGAATGCCATTCTCCGTGTCAAAATAGACAGAGAACGTCATTCTCCGTTATAAAATAGACGGAGAATGGCATTCTCCGTATTAAAACACGCGGAGAATGTCATTCTCCGTCTCATATTAGGCGGAGAATGTCATTCTCCGTCTCAGATTAGGCGGAGAATGCTCATTCTCCGTCTATTTTACAGACGGAGAATGTCATTCTCCGTCTCATATTAGGCGGAGAATGCTCGTTCTTTAGGTCAAAAACACAGAAAATGCCATTCTCCGTGTGTTTAAACACGGAGAATGCCATTCTCCGTCTCAAAATAGACGGAGAATGGTCATTTCTAGTTCAAATGACACAGAAATGGCATCCTCCGTGTATTTTATAGACGGAGAATGATCATTTTCATTTGCCGCGTCAATATAAACGGAGAATGAACAGGTCTCAAAGTTTTACCTTTTTTCTTCCCTTCTTCTTGATCTTCTTCTTCCTCCCCTGCTACTTCTTGTTCTTGTTCTTCTACTGGTTCTTGCACTTCTTTTTCTTTTGGAGCGGTTCGTCTACGAGCAACCCTCTTAACTTTCATCCCTCCTTTCGTTTGTTTTCCAGCAACTGCTTCTTCTCCTTCTTCTCTAACTTGGTCTACATCCATTGCTGATGATTGCGACATTGTGATGGAGATTCGCTGGCGATTTCTTGTAAGAAATTTCTAAGATTTTTGGAGGAGATGACCTAAAATCGCAACCGAACAGAATATGGAAGAGGAGTGAGCGATAGAGACACTTTTTTGAAGAGTCGTTTGGTTTTGTATTTAATTCTCAAGCTTCTGGAATCGAACCGTTTTTCATAAAACTTGCTGGGTTTGTTGATATTCTTAATAAATTAGAAGTGCAAAAGGGTCATGCCGTGCCCTTTTTTTAATTTTTAAGTTAATGCTGGGCACGCGATGAAAGTTTATTTTGGGGTGGGTTTTTCATAAAACTTTTTAAATTTTTGGGCATTTCATAAATTTTCCCTATTTTTAATATTATTTTTGAGATTTTCAACTATCCAACCTAAGTCTTCCATTCATTAGAAGAGGTGTATATAAACAATATAGGGTGCCTAAGGCCCAAAAGCCTATTGGGCAAGACTATAACAATGATTAAATGTTAAGACTCTCCCTCAAACTGGAGCATCTATATTGTAGATGGCCCATTTGTTGCAAAGAAATAGAAAACGAGAAGTAGAAAGAGGTTTGGTAAAAAATCGGCAATCTAAGCTTGAGACCTAGTAAACAGAGTGCTGACTTGATTACCCATCATAACATCGTGAACAAAATGATAATCCACCTCAATGTGTTTGGTCCTTTCATGGAAGACCAACTTCTTCGCAATAAAGAGAGACACTTGTTTGTCATAGCATGGGAAGAGGATCTGTATACTGAAAACCAAGATCAACCATCAGAGGCTTAATCCACACATACTATATGGGCCATTGTCATGTATTCTGCCGCTCTGCTAGATCTAGCTACAACTGTCTTCTTGATGTGCCAAGTAACAAGATTGTCGCCAACATAAATACAATAGTCATGTGTGGATCGAATATCACTCTTTGACCTAGCATAGTTGGCATTAGAGTAGGACTCGATCTTGAGATGCCCATAACGTCGGTGGGGTACTTTCACATATCTCAAGATTCTACGAGTAGCTTTCTAGTGACCTCTTAGCATTCTCCACGAAATGACTAATCAGACAAACAACAAAGGATATTTATGAGCGAGTCATAATCAAATAGATCAATATTCCAACAAGTCTTCTGTATCAAGACTTGTCCTCCACTTATCATTTCCAGACCACAGATTCATATTTGATTCCATTGGAGTTGTTAAATAATATTAATATTTTTCCTCAACCCTAACCTACACTCTAATGTTTTGGTACAAGTGGTAGAGACTTTAACATGGTATCAGATCAATCCAGGTTTGAATCTTTGGCACACATTAATTTCAAGCGGATTAAAAATTATCGTTGTGTGAATCTAGCTCTAGGCCTAAAAATTCGACCTTTGACATATGGTGACGTGTTGAATAATATTAGTATTAACCCCTCGACCCCACACACTATCAGTCTGGTGCAAGTGACATGAACTTTAACATGGTTAAGAGCTATAATTTGTAATGTTGGCCCAGTACTATCGGCCCGAGATTTTGCAAACATTGCCAAGCAACTTAGGCTTGTACGACATCACGTCCGGTGGCAACTTATCTATTCTACGGAATCGGGACGTGACAGTTGATGCACATGTGTTGCAAGGGTCGGCGTACATGTTAGATGGCAGCAGCAAGATAAATCATGGCAGCAGCAAGATAAATCAGCAAGGGCGAGGTGGATATTGGCGAGGTAGATGTGTGTGTGATGGCTGTTAGGTAGTGGTGATGGTTGTTTGGACTTGATGGTCGTTTGGTAGTGGTAATGAGAAGGTTAGAGGTAGAGAAATCCTGTGGTTTGAACTAGGGTGTGGGTGGCTCTGATATCATGTGATCTGCAAATATCCGACCTAATCTTCCATTCATTAGAATTAGAAGAGGTGTATATATATGTTGTGAATCGACTCAATCGATTCACAAAAGAAAGCAAATAAAAAAAAAGAACAAGAGGAATAGAAACAGAATGATCTTTAATATAGGAAAAGAACAAAACTCCCAACTTTGATTGAACGGAACAAAGTAATAAAATCCTTCTTGATGGCACTTGGGAGAGTTTTCTCAATCCAAGCATAAAAGTAATGACGGCTAGCCCTGATTATAAATAGAAAAGAAAAGCAAACCCTAGGAGGGTTATTGTGGTGAAAGACCACAATACCCCTCCATGACTAAAATAACTGAAAGACCTAAAAAGTGGGCCTAAAATAACTGATAATGGGTGGGCCCGCATCAATACCGCCCCCTAAAAGAGCCACCTTGTCCTCAAGGTGGAAATCTGGGAACTGCGTCTGTTGCTATAGCGGCCTCTTCCTCCGTCGGATCTTCCTCCTCGTCGGGCAAGATCACGATCTGCAGCAACTTGCTCGCACATCGATGACCGGGAGTGAACCTCTCGTCGCATCTGAAGCACAAGCCAGCTGCTCTTCTCGCCTTCATGTCAGCATCCGACAGGCGCCTCCCCGGTACTATGGAGCCCCCTGTTCCGCCTGCGGGTCTAGGTGGTACTGGTGCCTGAGCCTCCGCTGCTGGTCGTGGAAGTACTAGGCCCGTCTGACTGTGCTGTCCCGATGCTCCCCAAGCGTCCTTAAGACGTCTCTCCTCTGCCTTATGAGCCAGGCGGAGCAGATCCTCTAAGCACTGCGGACTCTGCAACCGGAGCTCCGCTCGTATGGAGGGCTTCAAGCCCTTCATAAACATCCCGATCTGCAGCTCATCCGACACCCCTCTGACACGTCCGGATAACAGTTCGAACCTCGCTACGAAGTCCCGAACCGTTCCCTCCCGTCGCAGAGAAGACCACTGCTCGTAGAAGTCTCCCCCGACCGTCTCCTGGAATTGGTCCAAAAGGTATGCAGTCAACTCCTCCCAGCTGCGGAATGGGGTCCTCGCCGACCTCCATCGGTACCACGCCAGGGCCTGGCCCTCGAAGTAGATCCCGATGCATCTGAGTACCTCCGCCTCAGTCAACTCCATGACCTCGAAGTAGCGCTCTGTCCGAAAAATCCACTCGTTCGGTTCCGCACCCTCGAACGTGGGTAGCTTTAGTTTCTTCAGCCGGCGATCCGCGCTAAGGTCATCGTGCTGCATATCATCCCTGCCTCGTCCTCCTTCCCAACGGTGTGTGTCTCTCCTCTGGGTCTCGTACGGGCCTCTGTCACCATCCTTATACCGCTCGTCAGCCCAGGCCTGCTCACCCCACTCCTCCACCGGAACCCTGTAGTCACCGACTGCTCTCGCCCGTGGTGGTCGTCGTAGGGGTAGATCCCCTCTCTGGAAGTTGGCGGGATCCGCCGTTTCTCCAAAGAAATTGCTGCCTCCGGTGTTCCTCGCCCCTCCTGGCGGCTCCGTCCCTCCCGTCCGAGCCGGAACTCCAGCTAAGCCCCTTCCCGAACCCGTGAACTTGTCACCGTAGTTCGAGGTCATCGTCCGACCCCCATAGGGGGCCCCAATCCCTAGGGCCTCTCCCGGGTGTGGAGCCGATCCGCCGGGACCGAAATGGTCGGCGGCGTCCGGCCAAGGCCGCTCGCCGGCGGCTCCCCTGGCGCCGGCCGACCCTGGGTGGCGGTCGGGGGCCGGCCAGCGGCCGCCCACAGCAGCCGCGTCCCCGCCTGGGCTCGCGCGGCCTGCTGTGGCGCTCCCGCGGCCCTCGGCTGCTGTCCGGCGGTGGTCGCCGGCCGTCAGGACCCGCCCGGAGGTGCGACGGCGACGGCGGTTGCGGGCCACCGGCCGTCGGCCGGTCCTTCCTCCTCCTCGTTCGCCTCCCCCTCCGCAGGAGCAAACCCTAGTTGATCGCCTAGGAATTGGGTTGTTACCGCCTCCGCGTCGTCGCCGTTGATCTTCTTCGAGATGTTTTGTAAGAGCGTCATTATAGCCGTCGTCTCCCTCCGCATGTCCCGCATCTCCGTGCGGAGTTCCTGGTTCGTGGATGCTTGATCTTTAACGGAGGCCTCCATGGATTTCTTCAAGCTATCGATCTCGGCGGTGAAGTCCTCCCGGAGACCTCGGATCTTCTCGTCGATTGTGGTTCTCGTCCCGTCCGCCATGGCTCGTAGAGTGCTCTGATACCAATTGTTGTGAATCGACTCAATCGATTCACAAAAGAAAGCAAATAAAAAAAAAGAACAAGAGGAATAGAAACAGAATGATCTTTAATATATGAAAAGAACAAAACTCCCAACTTTGATTGAACGGAATAAAGTAATAAAATCCTTCTTGATGACACTTGGGAGAGTTTTCTCAATCCAAGCATAAAAGTAATGACGGCTAGCCCTGACTATAAATAGAAAAGAAAAGCAAACCCTAGGAGGGTTATTGTGGTGAAAGACCACAATACCCCTCCATGACTAAAATAACTGAAAGGCCTAAAAAGTGGGCCTAAAATAACTGATAATGGGTGGGCCCGCATCAATATACAATATAGGATGCCCTATGTCCCAAAGGCCTATTGAGCTAGACTTCTGCAACAATGCTTATATGTTAACAATTTGGTCAAAACTATATAGTTCAGGTGTAATTTGTCTTAAAGCACGTAAATAAACAATAGTCTATTGCAATTGCAATTGCTATTGCTATTGTTGGTGATTGCATGATCAATGTGAATATTATCCCATTGAAAGTTAACGTGTGTATTAGATTTTTTTTTTTTACTTTTTTCAGATTATTCTTATTATTTATGGCCTTCTGAAATAAACTCCAAAACTCTGATATGAAACATGGAATCTACGAAATCTTCAATACCCATACTTATAAGAAGGGTCCAAATAAGGTCCAAAACCAATTCCAATGTAGTGAATCTTGCTCGTCAGGCCTTATCCGAGATAACCACCACTTTTCGCTGCTACCTAAAATCAATGGTGGATCAGAAAGTGCTTTAGGAAGAGATGCAATCTGCTAAAACATGTGGATCTTAGTGATGGAATCACCAAGTTAAATATAACATATTCAGGTGTGTGGCAGCACCATCCACAGCGAAAATGAACAAAAACTGGGAACTAATCTTAAATTGCCCCCATTAGCATAAAGAAATATACCTAATAGTACATGCACACAGAGGGCTCTAGTTAGAAAGGCAGGCAGGGAGAATTATTCTGGCGCAAATTCTAGCTGATCTAATCCCTTGGGTTCTCTGACTTTCATTTACTCCTTAGGATCAAACAAGCAATCAAAGAAAGGTAGGGTTGAACCAAAATTGGGGCTAGTCAACTAATAACCTAATGTACTTAAAATGCCGGTGAGCCCCTTCTGCAATTGAACCTCATGTAGTGTACATGTTCCCTTCCTGATGGTTCCAAATCAATTTTAGTCAGACGATGCACAAATCATGCCAGACAAAGATAGATATACCCTTTTCAATCTTCAAGTACCTTAAAGGCTTAAACCTCACCAGGAAAGTTTCTACCACCAAGGGGGTGGTCTAGTGGTAACACTTAGTAAGGGACTGGGTGAGGGTTTGAATCCTAGCCCGGGAAAAAATAAAAATGGGAATGAGAAGGGGGTCTTGGTGCTAGTAACCCAAGACAGCGAAGGTAATTAATGACTGGCCTTATCTAAAAAAAAAAAAACAACTCAACGGAAAATTGATTATAAAGTCGTTATATTTCATTATACCACAAAAAATAAGTTAGTTTCATAATCTGCAGTGTAATTGACCTAAATTATTATCAAAAGCACCTGGACTCTTTATTAAAAGATATAAAAGGGCTCAATAGACATAATGGCCATTATAAAAGGTTTTTACACTCACCAAAATATCGTTCTCCGCGGAACAGGTTTGAGAAGGTAATCTAGTTTGGAGAGCTGCAAAATATGTATGTTAATTTAATGTATTGTGAAAATACTACAATATGCAAAAAATATTTACTCACTGTCCAGTAGCTCGTTTTCTTGTAAGCTATTCAATAGATTCATTATGAGATCCTGATAGTCAAGAAAATATGTGCTCAATTATCATCCACAACATAAGTTAGCCTTCAAGATCTATGATTGTGGTGCAAGAGTTAAAAATGTATAAGAGATTAAAAGAATGTTTTACTGTACTTGTTGAAATGAAGTCTGCTGAAAAAGATTCTGAAGGTGGGGCATGAGGATGGATGCAGGTACCAAGCTGTTGGTGGTTTCCTTGGGGTGCTGGTTAATAGGCTGGCAACCATAAGAAAGGAATAATAAAAATAATGACTCTGATTTCTCATCATGAATTTTAATACTAGAAAGAATACATACATAGACAAACACATATATAATGTATTTGCATGTGCAGAAAATGTGTAAAACAAATATAATTGGAATGTATGACAAACAAAGTTGTACAACAGTCTCCAGCGAAATAAAGGTAAGAATAATCATAAGTATAATCAATAAAGTTAAAAATAATCCAGAAAGCTACAGAAGAGTAAAATACAACGCATACAACTTGTTTGGACTGAACTAGCCAATCACCAACACTCGCTGATTTTCTTAGAGGAGATCCCTGAAAGAAAAGGAAAAAAAAAAAACATTGTAAGGAGTGATAGATCAATCCCATTTGGTGTGATAGATGTGTCCAAAATGTACTCATTCAAATACTTCATTTTAAAGAAATAGTACACACCTGAGATGACCTTCGTGGAACCGTGCATAGAGGAATGTCCTGAAAAATGCAAATATGTGCATTAGAGACATTTCAGTTTATGATAGATCAATCCCATTTGGCTGACCTTTACAAGATCCACATTTTCAGATGTCACTGAAAACCGGCCTCTGATTTGCACCACGTTAGCCTTTGACTTATCCTCCAAAGAATTTCCATATCCTATAAAATAAATGAAAGAAAAACAATATGAATATATGACTTGGTATTCCTAATGATTCTATCATTGATGTATTATGTAAAAGCAGGGAAAGACACATCTTATTGTCTTTCATCTAGTTTTTAAAGTATTCTTTACACCAATTTCTTTTAAGTTATAACTCCTTGAGCAAAAAACGAAGTAGATAGAAGATAACTTTTAAAGTAGTAGATGTTTTATTACCTCCTGAAGGGGGAGCAGATAAACTGTTTGCAGAAGCACGAGTTGGAAGCATCAGCGGACCACTAAGGTTCGAGATCTTGCGTGCATCACGTTTATATTTGTCAGTAGCTAGTTGATTCTCACCTTCAGACCTAATAAAAAGGAGATTCAATGCACATCTCAAATAGTATTTGAAGAAAGGTCAACTCCTAAAGTTTCACTAGCCTAATATTAAATTTAATATTATTGCATATTTCCAAACCTAGTATATAGAAAAGTATTCTTATGAAATGTATAAGAGAACCTGAAATATTGACATTGTGAAAAGAATGTATACTGTAGGAGTTCAGATGATGTATACTAAGTTTTGACTCGACGGAACTATTGAGGTAAAGTTCCTAAAATAAATATATTTTGAACAACAAACAAATTATATTACTGTGTGATAACTCACTTTTTGTAGCTCACAATTTTGTGAGAATCAAGCAACATACTGCAAAAGTATATATGATCCTTAATACGAATCTATGAAGAACAATAAAATATACAGGTGCAGTGATATGGCAAATTCAAAAGATAGTGCGTATTAGTGATGGAACTATGGATTCCCAAGACCCTAGTTTGGTGTGCGTATTGATCGATAGAAAGCTAAACAGATATAAACGTGTTCTAACCCTTCATAGGCAGAAACTAGGGTTCACGAATTATACCTGCGGCGGGAAGAAGACAACATTTCCAAGTAATCTCGAGCACTCACGACTCCAAGATCTTCTGCACGTATTCCTTCCTCGGATTGGACGTCGTGTGGGTGACGATCTCCCAACATTTTCTTCTCCTTGGCAGCCTCCTTTTCTCTCCTTACATGAATCACAAATTTAGAGAAAGAGCTTCTTATTTCTGATCATCATATGGCAGCCAGAGAATAGAGAATATATATAAGGCTACGGCAGGAACCATGAAGAAAAATTAAGGTTAGGTCTCCTAACGGATCTGGGTATCCCGTGTTCAGCCCGAACTCACAACCCAGGCCCATTAACAATATTTCGGTCTACTAGAGAGCTATTGTTGCACTACCTTCCTAATTCCAAATTATGATTATGGGCTCCTTTTATTATATGCTCGTTTGGCTCCCATGTTAAGATATCGAATGTCCGTCGATCAAATTAAGTTACTGACAACTATACTGATCGACATCTTTTATCCTTAAGTAGTACAACTCAACTTTATTGTCATGTCGGATATAATCTACCTGCAGGGTTTACATGACAATCCTTATGAGCTCCTTAAAGGGACATCATTAACCCGACGTATCGGGGCATGGATTTCTTTTATAATCAACAGCCCATCATACATACAATGTTATTACCCAATTCATAGAGGTTGTTGACCCATAATGAATCTCACTCCTTTATAAAGTCAAAGTAATGCACACTGCATATACATGTCTGTTATTATATCCGGATTACAAGCACAAGCATCCATAATAACAGAGGTGTTTGTTCTCTTATATAGTCAGTACAAAGAGAACAACCTCAAGTAGTCATGTTCAATACACACAAAGTGTACTAGTGTAAACCTATAGTCAAGATAGACTAATATCATATAACACTACAACCTTTCTAATGGATTGTCCAAAGTCCATCTAGGTTGTGAACTATTTATATATTTCATAGGAAACTGATAATATGATCTTTTGTGTGACACCATACACCATATTATCTACAATATAGAATATCAGACACTTGCATTAATGCAATGTTGTAAAAATCGCTAGGCGGAGTCGGTGCGCCGGAGGGCCGACTAGCGCCTAGGGCGCCTAGGCGCCGATTTTTTTTTAATATATATATAGGGGAGGAGAGAGACAGCAGATGCAGCACTCCCCTCTCCCCTCCGCTCCTCCTCCTCCCCTCTCCTCTCCTCCTCCTCCTCCCCTCCCACCACCTCCCCTCTCCTCTCCTCTCCTCCTCCTCCTCTCCTCCCCCGCTCCCCTCTCCTCCTCCCCTCCCACCACCACCACCACCGCAACCGCCACCAGAAGCAGCAGCAGGCACCACCGCCACCACCAGCCGCCGCCGTCACCACCGGCGACTACGACGACGACGGCGGCGACGACGACGGCGGCGGCGACGACGGTGACGACCACGGCGGCGACGACGACGGCGACGACCACGGCGGTGACGACCACGGCGGCGACGACCACGGCGGCGACGACGACGGCGGCGGCGGCGGCGGCGGCGACGACGACGGCGGCGGCGGCGGCGGCAGGTAAGTATGTAATTTTGTTTCCTTTTTTCTTTTTTTTCTTTTTTGAATTTTTAAAAAAATTGGCCGTCTAGAGGCCGCCTAGACCGAAACCGCCTAGGACCGCCGCCTAGGGGGTTTTCGGTGCGGCGGGCGGCCGCCTAGCGCCTAGGCGGCCGCCTAGGCCGATTTTTAGAACACTGCACGTGCAACAAATACAATATGCAAACATTTGCCCATATAATTCTCATTCAAATTTTAAGGAAATAAAGTTAATACAAAATTGATGCTTTTAATAATAACCCTAACAATCTCCCACTGATACTCAAAGCATTGCTTTTCAGTATATTGTTACAAATCTCCCACTTATACTTAAAGTCATACTGCTACACATCTGACCCCCATTCCCTCAACATGACTATCAAAAGCCTTAGCTGGTAAGCTCTTTGTAAAGGGATCAGCTAGGTTGTCGGCTGATGCTATCTTGATTACAACCTTTTCTTTCTTTACGAAATCTCGTATCAGGTGGTACTTGCGCTCAATGTGTTTACCTGTCTTATGGGCTCGTGGTTCCTTCGAGTTTGCAACTGCACCACTATTATCACAATAAAGTGTAATAGTCTTAGGCAAACTAGGTACCACATCCAAGTCCAACAGAAAGTTTCTGAGCCAAACCGCTTCTTTGGCTGCCTCAGAGGCTGCCACATACTCGACTTCCATGGTGGAATCAGCAATACATTTTTGCTTAATACTCCTCCACACAATGGCTCCACCTCCCAAAGTAAATACATAACCTGAGGTAGATTTCCTGAAATCTCTATCTGACTGAAAATCTAAGTTTGTATACCCCAAGGGAAATAAACTATCTGTCTGGTAAACTAGCATATACTCTTTAGTCCATTTCAGATACTTCAAAATATGCTTTACGGCAGTCCAGTGCTCTTGTCCTAGGTTATACTAATATCTGCTGACTATGCTAACGACAAAGCATATCTGGTCTCGTACATAGCATTGCGTACATTAAGCTTCCTACTGCTGAAGCATAAGGAACTGGTTTCATGTTCTCTATCTCTTTAGGTGTCCTCTGACCCTGCTCCTTTGATATCTCAATTCCATGTCTAAAAGGTAAGAAACATTTCTTAGAATTTTGCATGCTAAAACGAGTTAGTTCAGTATCAATATAGAAAGCTTGGGTCAAGTCTAACATCTTTTTCTTGCGATTTCGTAGAGCTTTGATCCCAAGGATATGACCTACTTCTCTCAAGTCCTTCATATCAAACTGTTTGGATAACCATACTCTTACATCAGATAACACCTTCACATTGTTTCCAATAAGCAAGATGTCATCTACGTAAAGTACTAGGAATACCACCACATTTCCATCACACTTTCTGTATACACATGATTCATCCTGACATTAATCAAATCTATAGGATTTTATCACCCGATCAAAACATATGTTCCAAGATCTGGAAGCTTGCTTAAGTCCATAAATAGACTTCTTAAGCTTACAAACAAGATGCTCTTGGCCCTTTTCAATGAACCCGTCTGGTTGTTTCATATAGATGTCTTCCTCAAGACTTCCATTAAGGAAAGCTGTCTTGACATCCATTTGCCAAATCTCATAATCGAGATGAACTGCAATAGATAAAAGAATCCGGATAGACTTAAGCATAGCTACTGGCAAAAAGGTTTCCTCATAATCGATACCCTCTCTTTGAGTAAAACCTTTTGCAACAAGCCGAACTTTAAAGGTTTCAACCTTACCGTCTGATCCTCTTTTTCTCTTATAGACCCACTTGCATCCAATGGCTTTTACACCAACGGGTGGTTCTACAAACTCCCAGACCTGATTGGAATCCATAGATTCTATTTCAGATATCATTGCTTTCTGCCAAGACTCTGCATCTTTATCTTGGAGTGCTTCGTTGTAGGTACAGGAATCATAATCTTGTTCCTCAGGGACAAAGTCTGACGACTCATCCAAGAACATATATTTATCAGGTTGTATCACAACCCTCCCACTATGACGAAGCACTATCGGTTGTGGTGTAACATTTGTGACACGTTGTGCAGTTATTTATGGTTCATCCTCTTGTATTGTTGGTACTGAAGTACTTGATGTCTCACCTCTCAGTTCTTCTAGAACAACTCTACTTGTGGGTTTATGGTTCATCACATAGTCTTCCTCTAAGAATCGGATATTGGTGCTAACAATGACCTTTTGATCCTTAGGACTATAAAATAAACCTCCTTTGTTTCTCTTGGATAGCCTACAAACAAGCGTACTTCTGTACGAGATTCCAACTTATCTGCTTTTCCATTCAGCACATGTGCTGGACTATCCCAAATGCGAACATGTTTCAGACTAGGCTTCCGCCCAATCCACAGGTCTGTGAGAGTAAGAGGTATTGGCTTAGAAGGAACCAAGTTCAAGTTCAAAATATAAGCTGCAGTCTCTAAGGCATATCCCCAAAACGAATCTGACAATCCGAATAACTCATTATTGATCTAACCATCTCTATAAGAGTTATATTCCTTCTTTCGGCTACACCATTATGCTAGGACGTTTCAGGTGCAGTCAATTAGGATGTAACCCAGCCTCTGATAAATAATCCCTAAACTCTCCAAAGAGGTACTCGCCACCACGATCTGATCGTATTGATTTGATACATTTTCCATGATGTTTCTTCGTTTCAGCCTTGTACTTTTTGAATTTCTCAAAGCACTCAGACTTACGACGCATCAAATAAATGTATCCATACCTTGAATAATCGTCAATAAATGTGACAAAATATTCAAAGCCACCTCTAGCCTGGATAGTCATAGGTCCACACAAATCAGAATGAACCAATTCCAACACATCTTTTGTCCTATACCCCTTTGTCGTAAAAGGCCTTTTGGTGATTTTACCTTCCAAGCAGGATTCACAGATTGGTAGTGCCTCCACTTCCAATGAACTCAAAGGTCCATCTTCAACCAGTCTTTGAATCATTCTTAGTTTATGCCCCAAACGTAAGTGCCAAAGATATGTTTGGTTCATACAAGAAGGTTCTTTTATCTTATTTAAGTTATATGACATATTATTCATTTCCATAAGTTACATTGTGGACGAAATAGAATTAATCACTGTTCTAAAAAGTGCTAGGAGGACTCGGTGCGGCGGAGGTCCACCTAGCGCCTAGCCCGCCTAAGCGGCCGCCTAGAATTTTTTTTAAAAAAATTTAGAAATTCTGAATTTTGAAATTTAAAATTTCAATGTTCTAAAATCCAAATACTATCTTAAAACCCAAAAAAATATCCAAAATACAACTAAGAATAAACAAAATCAAAAAACACGACCGCCTAGGGGCGCCTAGGGCCCACCTAGGGCCCGCCTAGCCCACCGCCTAGGGGGTTCTCGGTGTAAGTGAAGGTGCATAAAGAAAATCTCTCAATGTCAAAGACTTATTTCTACCAAAAGATAAAGTAACATCTCCTAATGCAACGACCGCTACTTTTGTAGCGTCACCTATGAACAAGCATATCTCTCCATCACTAAGCCGTCTGGTTTCCTGGAACTCCTGTAATGTATTGCAGACATGATTATTGGCTCATGTATCTACATACCAGGTGCCGGTAGATAATACTGTTAAACATGTTTCAACTACTAGTAAATGAGATATACCTTCTTTGTTCCCTTGTTTGAGAAGTGGACAGTCACTCTTCCAATGTCCTGACCCTTTGACTTGAAACGTTTGTCTTTCGGCTTTTTCACAGCGCCTTGAGGTCTCATGTCCTTTTTTGCTGAGTTTGCTTATTTCTGAATGTTATTCTTCTTCTTACCGTCTTTTGGCTTAGAAGTAGAAGCCTTTTCAGAAATAAAAATATGACCACTCTGCCTAAAGAGAGATTCAGCATCCTGTAGCTATTTTGCAGGTCCTGCCAAACTATACAACTTTTTGCTCATGTTGTAGTTAAGGCAAAAATTGTCAAAACTTTTATGCAGAGTCCCGAGAATGATATCGACCTGGAATTTCCTATCGATTTCAGCTCTAAGGATCTCCATCTCATTCAGATGACCCATCATCTTGAGAATATGGTCCCTTACTGGCATACCTCCAGCCATTTTTGTATTCATCAAACACTTTATAGCAAACTACCTAGTTGCTCTACTCTGATGTCCGAAGAGTTCCTTGAGGTTATACATCATGTCATAAGCTGTGGCCATGGCATGATGCTGATGTTGCAGTATATTTGACATAGATGCCAAAATGTAACACCGCGCCATCTCATCTGCCTTTTTCCACTTCTTATAAGCCTCTTTGACCTCTTCATCAGAGTTAGCATCAGGCTTAGGTGGACATTCCTCAACAAGTACATATTTGTACTCCTCAGCAGTCAGGACAATGTCTAAATTACGTTTCCAGTCAATATAATTAGGTCCAGTAGGTTTGTTTTCTTTAAAAATTACCATAAGTGGACTGAAAGAACCCATTTTTGAAATCCTGAGAATCACATAAATAAAAATTATGTAGGACAAAAAAAACTTTTTGAATTAATTAAATATTGATTCCCTCAAAACAATAATAAAAAATTTACCAACACCTTGAACACCATGAATTTAGCATGCCATGATAGTGTGGACGTATACAAATTCAACTTTGTTCAAGTAGGTTTTTCTTATTAATTTTACTATCATGTCAATATAACTTTATGACAAATAAAATTAATATGTTTGTCTTGCTCTGGTCATACAAATAATAGCAGTGACTCCGATAGGGAGGATACCATTATTTGTATCTAAGTATATACCATTACTTAATACTAAGTCCATTACCTTGTAATAAATTCCTTCAGATGGAAAAATGAACACATATTAGATAACTTTCTACAATTATTCCTAAGGAAGTTTGTGCTGGTGATCCATAATTATACTCATCCGATATGGAGGAAGGTACTAAAGCCAACGCGCAAGTATAATTACATCACCTACATCACCTACAAACCAGTAATAGAGACCATGGAATTTATGCTAAATAAATATCCTCTCACTTAGTTATTTAACAATAAGAGTTTTTCTACTAGTTGATATTATGTCCATGTTGTCCATTATTAATGCAGGCTTAGTTTTTCAAAAAAAAATATCCACCAAATAATAAACATGCATAACCAGAATAAGCAAAATGACAACAAACATAAGAAAAATATTCAACTATTATGGTCATCTTTCCTGCTCCGTTCTCAACTATCTGAATCCAAAATCTAGCGTTGCGCAAATCTATTCGGGGTTCGACCTAACTGTCGATTCCTTCATCGAAAATCATCCGTCTACCTCTGGACTGCTTAAAACCAGCATCTCGTCCGGCGTCAGAAACAACCACCATCGCCATCACGATTGATAAAAAAATAATTAAAATTACATCAATCATATGCCTCCTGAAGGAGTTCACACATAATCTAGATTGAAAAATTAAAATTATAAGCACGATTAACCCTCGTAATTTTAATTACAATCAGAACAACAACATCAACGACATATCCGTGGTTTAAACAACACAAACAAAAACATGCAATGGACCATAATAGTTGGATCTAAGATGCATGCAAAATCAAGTTAGAACAGATCTACATCTACCGACTATTACACAACGCAAGTTTTATTGGACAACATGAACGTATCAATCAATACGCAGATCCAAAGTGGCTCTGATACCAACTGATGGAATTGTGGATTCCCAAGACCCTAGTTTGGTGTGCATATTGATCGATAGAAAGTTAAACAGATATAAATGTGTTCTAACCCTTCATAGGCGAAAACTAGGGTTCACGAACTATACCTACGGCGGGAAGAAGACAACAGTTCCTAGTAATCTCGGATCTTCTGCACGTATTCCTTCCTCGAGTTGGACGTCATGTGGGCAACAATCTTCCAACCTTTTCTTCTCCTTGGCAGCCTCCCTTTCTCTCCTTACGTGAATGACGAATTTAGAGAAAGAGCTTCTTATTTATGATCATCATATGGCGGCCAGAGAATAGAGGATATATATAAGGTTACGGCAGGGACCATAAGAAAAAATTAGGATTATGTCTCCTAACGGATCTGGGTATCCCGTGTTCAACCCGAACTCACAACCCAGGCCTATTAACAATAGCTCGGTCCACTAGAGAGCTATTGTTGTACTACCTTCCTAATCCTAAATTATGATTATGGACTCCTTTTATTATATGCTCGTTTGGCTTCCCATGTTAAGATATCGAATGTCCGTCGATCAAATTAAGTTACTGACAACTATATTGATCGACATCTTTTATCCTTAAGTAGTACCACTCAACTTTATCTGTCATGTCGGATATAATCTACCTGCAGGATTTACATAACAATCCTTATGAGCTCCTTAAGGGGACATCATCAACCCGACGTATCGGGACATGGATTCCTTTTATAATCAACAGCTCATCATACATACAATGTTATTATCCAATTCATAGAGGTTGTTGACCCATAATAAATCTCACTCTTTTATGAGTCAAAGTAATGCACACTCTTTTATGAGTCAAAGTAATGCACATTGCATATACATGTCTGTTATTATATCCGGATTAAGAGCACAAGCATCCATAATAACAGAGGTGTTTGTTCTCTTATGTAGTTAGTACAAAGAGAACAACCTCAAGTGGTCCTGTTCAATACACACAAAGTGTACTAGTGTAAACCTATAGTCAAAATAGACTAATACCAGATTACACTACAATCTTTCCAATGGATTGTCCAGGTCCATCTAGGTTGTGAACTATTTATATATTCTATAGGAAACTGATAATATGATCTTATGTGTGTCATCACACACCATATTATCTATAATATAGAATATCAGACACTTGCATTAACACTTGCAACAAATACAATATGCAAACATTTGCCCATATGATTCTCATTCAAAATTTAAGAAAATAAAGTTAATGCAAAAGTGATGCTTTTAGTATATAACCCTAACAGTTTGTGCATATATGTATATAGTCCTTTCACTCTTTGGCTCCTTTCACTCTTTTGCTGGATGTACCATAGAGATGAATGCAAATTCCCTGTTAGCAAATTACATCAGACTATCATCTTACCTCTTTGTCTGGACTCTTTATATCTGAAACTCAGAATGTTATCTCCTTGGTTCATGAGCTTAAATGGAATAACCAAAAGATAGGTCTATCTACCGCCAACCGGCCATCTAAGTTACATAGTTTAGCTTGGGCTCACTTGTTCATCCAAGCACCCAAATTTTTGTTTCATATGTCACTCTAATCTGATGTTCTTTAAAACATAACAAGTCACACTGGTCCCTTTAAAAAGTTGCACCTATGGAGCTAAAATGAGTTTCTTGTATCCGGAAGAGGTAACCAGAGGACACAAGAGATTTAATGAAAAGAAAATGATTTAAAGTTTCTTGGCCCTTTGGTAACACTTGCAATTCATATTTCTCTTTTCTACTTTGATTTCTTAGTTTTCACACATGAGCCCAAGCTAAATTATACAGCCATTACTTGTACAACTTCTTTATGTTCTATACTGCTGAACAGAAACGAATAAGACAACATGGATAGGATGCTATGGACACAACATCTAACATTGTGCTTTCCTAGCGTATTCTCGAGTGCTTTGTCATGTTCGATACATATCCAGAGTCCAGAGGGAGACAACAGAAACATGGAAGCATTTTGGAGCGTTCATGCTTAGTCTACACTCTACATGAATCTACGAGGCTTAAATTAATTAATCATATCCATTAATGTCTACACAGTAACAGTTGCTAAAACCCAATATGTCTAGATTTGAAAAATTCAAAAAATACAACTTGGCAAAGACAAACCTATTCCGATTATAAATACCCACAGTTCGCCTTAAGTTGAACTAATAGTAGGAACGAGTTCCCCAAGCCTAGACTTGCAAGAGAGAGCTTGAGTGATCCTTGCACTTGGCAATAAATTTACTCCATTCTTCTGCTTCGCTATGTAGTAGATTACTAGAATGTTATTATTACATATGATCTCGGTGGTGTATTCCAAAACTGGAGGTCTGTAGCTTTTTCTTCTCTCCTGAACCTTTGGCCCTGCTCGCATTTACTCACCAGGGATCTCTCTTATATATTACTCATTACAAACTAGTCATCTGATTATGGTCTATAGATACCAAACACACACTTAAATGTAACCCAAGTTCCAAGTCGTTACAATTACATGCTTCTTCCCTTTTCTAGTAAGATTGATACATGAAGTAGTCACCATGCGCCCAAACGTTGCACCAGAAGAACATAATTCACACCATAAGCAAGTTACAAGCTTAAAACAAATGATATAGCATTTGAAAGACAACAGTCTGCTATTACTAGTAACGTGCACGTGCACACACATAAAAAAAATTGTTGAAAAAAATTAATTAGAATTTGTTATAAATAACGCTGCCCCGTGGAATTGAACCCACCCAGCCAACGAGAATGCCTCCCACCTTAACGACATCAGTTACAGGTGTTTGACTATAAATAGATAACATTATGTAATTAAATAATTAGTTAGAATTTATTTATTTATTTAATTTTTGATTACATGAGTATATACATACGGCTTAGACGGCTAGCCATTTTCAAGCCTCTTTATAAAGAGCAGAGATAAGTGTTGACACTGTTGGGACATTTTGCTCAGAAAGATTTAACTGCTGAAGTTGACTTAAGACTAGAGTAGGGGTTAGAGATGAGGATTAAGGTGAATCTAGCTATCAGAAAAGTTAGGACATGAGTAGCTGTGTACGATGACGATCGCAAAAATATGTTTGCTGATGGAATCACTGATCTCAGGCTACCATGAAACATCTTAGGATATAAAATCTTTTAAGTCCATTTTAATTACTACCTCAGTAAGGACCTAGCAGAGATGATGATATTCATTTCCTAGGATATTCAATGAACAAAATTCTGTAGTTATCCAGCTACTTGAACAAGCAAGGCCTCCTCAAGCAAATATAAAGAGACATTCCAACATACTGCTAGGCATACTACACAAGATAAAGCATAGACGTGCTGATCTTTAGATTTAAAA
Organism: Iris pallida; assembly: GCA_029216955.1. Taxonomy (NCBI): domain Eukaryota; kingdom Viridiplantae; phylum Streptophyta; class Magnoliopsida; order Asparagales; family Iridaceae; genus Iris; species Iris pallida. The sequence continues at coordinate 101,352 of JANAVB010024851.1, forward strand.
CTTCATTTTTCTTCATATTTTGCCACACCTTTCCAACTTTGAGTTTTTCCCCCCTCAGCAACTTAGAGTCATCTGCATCCTACTTTAATGAAAACTGTGATAATTGATGGTGATATTCATTTTCACAAAATAGCATTTTAATGATGATGAAACTGTATAATCATAAATGAGGTTGAACCTATCAGAGATGCGCCCCCTTTCTGACGTTGAATTATGTACACTAGATGGAATAAGTGGACCGCTATAAGTTAGGTGTTTCCTCCCAGTTTGGCTTTTCCAGTTGTTAGTCTCTGACCCTTGTTTCGATGTTGAAGGTGCTGAACCATTTTTAGAACTGCTTTTCTCATATTCATTTGATGCTTCTTGATTGTGAGAGTCCGATAGTTCAGCTCCTATAAGTTGATCTTTTGTACTCGAGCACCTTGACTGTTGGCCTTCCACACCACAATTATCTCCTCTGCAGAAAACATTAACAAATATCAGAAGATGGTCTTTATTAACTGTCAGTGTAATGCCTTGCCAAATAAGCTGCTATACTGCGGGTAAAGTTTATTTTCCAATTTATAATAAGCTTGTACTAGTTTATGGTGATATAGTGCAATGAGTTTTCCCAACTTAATATGGGGAGCTGGCATCATAGTGCACAACTTGAAGAAATAGGGACAAATGATTAATTAAAAAATGAAAATGAAAATGTTTAAGAGTCGTACTTCAGTTTTTCTTTTGAAATCGAGCAGAAGAGCTGGTTCCTTTTGGGACGAACACAACACGCTGAAGTTACAATTACATTAATCTAGCTGCTAGTTGTATGTTGGACAAAAGCAAACAGCAAACTAGTTCCTTTCCCAAAAAATATATAGAAGTGAATTTCATGTTAGGAAAAATTAGGTTCTGATTTCGGGATGAAGAAACCATTTTTTAACAGTCGGCACTGCCATTAGCTGAAAGAAAAATAAACTTTCGGGACTTCCTAAAACTAAGGTTTAGAGAGTGATGTGGTTCATCAATTTAGATATTCTTCTCGAGTAGAGAGTGACTCATGGTCATCATCTAAGTTGAGAAGGTGTGACAGGCAGTCTGTATAATTAGATGCTATGGTAGCCCTCTGTCCTCATCTTGAGCTTCCTCTCGTTTCAGGAACCCCTTCCCCTATGCATCGGAACGTGCCTGGTAGCCCTCCCGTCCTTGTGTCCTGCAGGTGATGCCCAGATCTGGTCTAGACCTCAATCTAAGCTTCGGCAACAAGGTGCATTGGATCCTCTTTGAGTCAACGACAATCAATGTACCGGATCCCCTTCCCTATCGCCATATTCAAGTCTCAGGATCCTCTTCCCTTAGCCAGCTCACTATTCGACCTCCCACTCAAAGACCCGGAAACCGGCAAGAGCCCGTCAACGAATCCCCTTTCCCATCACAGGACGCACCTCACCCTCATCAATGAACTCCCCCCCAACGATGCCAACAAGCAACCTGCCACCAGATCCCCTTCCCCATCACCAGTGAGCAACGGGATGGGTAGACGTCAATTAGATTGATATTTCGAATTGCTAGGTTAATAATTATCTGAGTCATATTTCCCGAGTCTTAGAGGACATTAAAAATATAGTCTGACAAGATTCAGTTAGCTACACGCTTCATAACCTTACAAGTCTTTCCTACTGTAAGTTACCATCTTGGACAATGCAAGTTCAATGCCCTACCATATTATTACTTGATCTTGTCACACTCAGCCTCCTAAGTCAACTTTATTCAGAAAGTCCTGCTTCCCTTCAAATGGGTCCGCTTGATCAATTTTGAGAAGGTTCTGGTGTAGAAAATTTGTTTTTTGTGAAATTGCAGACACCAGTTCCTCACTTCACCTTCTTCACACTTATGCTTTACACTCCAACTTTACCATCACATGTAATACTGGCACACGCTAATCATCCAGTCTTGCTATAGTCAACTGCCACCATTTTCTATATGTTTTATGATTATGGCATCTTAAATTCTTTTGCTTTTCTAAGGATGCTAAGCTTCCTACTTCTCCCTTCGAACCTTACTGCTCTTGAATAATTGACTAGACATCTAATATTTCTTGGCGAACAAGATCTTCTTTTGCTTTTATAAGGATGCTAAGCTTCCTACTTCTCCCTTCGGACCTTACTGCTCTTGAATAATTGACTAGACATCTAATATTTCTTGGCGAACAAGATCTTTTGCTTTTCTAAGGATGCTAAGCTTCCTACTTCTCCCTTCGGACCTTACTGCTCTTGAATAATTGACTAGACATCTAATATTCTTTGGTGAAAAAGATCTTCTTGGCATGTCCACCAAACGACAAAGTATCAATGATTCTACATAGTAATTGCACCTGAGACACATTTAACAAGTTAATATTAGTAAAGAAAGAAGTAGGTTAGGTTGTCAACTCGTGATGTATCGATTTGCTTGTTTTTCATATCGGGTATCGTTTATCGTTTAAGACAATAACTCTAGGAGTTTAGAAGTATACTTCCAAACCATATAAGAATATTATATAATACAATATTCTCATAATTTTTTTATTTGTACCATCTTTACAAGTCTATCTAGTTCCAGAATTAATATTCTTAAGTATGCATCAAATGACTCGAGTAAAAATAAATAAATAAAGATACTCCCTATAAGCCTATATGTATTGTATCATATCACCCGATACATAACGATGTAGTATATAGTACCGTACGATACGTATCATGTACCGTACGATACTGACAACATAACAAGTAGACTATTATGTATTTATTGTGCTTCCACCAGCTTTCACAAAAATTACATGAATTGGGTCATATGAACAACAAAATCATTTAAACGTTTAATGCTACAATGATTTGCACATTTCAGTCTCGCCAAGGAAAAATTAACGTATTTAGACATTAGTATCCTAAAAGACTTAAGTAAATTATTGGAAACCCTTGGTGCTTCACTCCACTAGTCAGGAACACCCCCAACATTTGTTTTTAGACCTTTCAACAACAACAATAGCCAGTTGCTTTCACCAGCTGACAGTAGTAGAGAATTGGGGATGGATCACGAGGAAAATGAGGGGGGACAGGATCGTTGGGATAAGCCACAGGTACCCGGTGTATGCTACTTTTAGTTATCAACAGGTGGATGAGCACATGGAAGAAGAATAACAAGAAAGGGAAGGGGGTGGATACTCGTTGCCTCGTGATCCACCATTGTCGTCATTGCCATGTGGTGATCCACCATTGTCGTCATTGCCATGTGGACCAAGGAGAGAGAGAGAGTTTTAAAAAGTTTGTTTCATTGAAAAATCATTATAAAGTATAGGTTTAAACTTTCCGTCTTTAAGTTTTAATAGATTGACCTGGTACATGGTACAAAAGATCCAAAAGACAGTTGTGGGTTTTATAATTATTGAAGTGAAATTTTAGGGTTGTTTATGGGAATTTGTCTCAAGTAATATTGTTGTACTTTCACCTATAATCTTCTATGTCGTTTAAATTTACTTGTTATTGTCTCACATATATAATGCCATTTGCATGCATTTGCACCTTGTGCTGCAAATTTAAAATAGCATAAAACTTTCAATTAGTGACTAGTTTTGTTCTTAGAAGCCAAAATCTCCTAGGAGGTCAACGAATCTCAATAAGAACCTCGATTTGACGGTTCTTACTTAGGAGCAACTTGGAAGCTCGTTTCTTCGACGACAGGGGCGTGTTTACTCGACGACATGAGCACTTCCCATAACATGACCAAAATTTTAAAAGAGAACAGAAAATTAGGGAAGTTGGACAATTTTTAATACGCGTTCATCAAAGTAAGAAGAAACTAAGGATTACTTACCTTGACATCATAAAAATTACAATGCGAATGTTTCCTATGTAACTTTGAACTGAACTTTATATATTCTAATAAATATATATATATATATATATATATATATATATATATATATATATATATATATATATATACAGAAAAGATGTAGCGGGAGAAAGAAGCAGCGGGCGACCTAGGGTTTCCACGCGGGAGTCCCCCGCGGCCGCCGGACCCCCAGGCCGGCGGCGGGAGGGGCTTGGCCCAGTCGGGCGACCTCCCCCCCGGCGGTGGGGGGGGGGGGGGGGGGGGGGGGGGGGGGCGGGAGCAGCCTCGGGGGGGTCAGGCGGACCCCCATGTGCCGGCGGGAGCAGCAGCTCCTCCCCAGGCGCGCCGGGGGGGAGGAGGAGGCACTGGGGGGGGGCGGGCGGCCCCTCCTGGGGTGGTGGCGACCCCACACGGTGGAGGGCGTGGATCGGGCGTTACGGGGAGGGTCTCGGGCTCTTCGGGGAGGGATTCGAGTGCCATAAATCCGAATTTTGAATTCGGAGCGGGGTCCGGATCCACGGGGAGTCAAACGGAGGGAGGTGGATGGACGACGGTTACGCGTCGTCGTGTGGCGAAGTCCGAAGGGAGGATGGGGGTTGGACAGGGCCAGGTTAGGGTTCGGCAGCCTGTGAGTCGCCAAATCGGGACAGGGACTCGGCCTGGTCGGGGTCCGCAGGTGCCTGCTGGGGGACCGGTGGGTTGGAGGCCTAAGGCGACTGTGGCGGACAAAGGGAAGAGTAAGATGGTGGATGTGGAGGTTCAGGGATCAGGGACTGCCCGGCCGGTCACTAACCCTCGGCCTGCTGGACGGTCCTGGGCCGAGATCTGCAAACCGGTGGGACAGAAATCTCCCTCCTCGATGGTGTACGTTCCGCCGATCAAGGTTGGGAACGGTTACCGGGCGGTGTTTCCTGCGGAGGAGATCCAGCAGGTGACAACTTACTGGGAAAATACTCTCGTCCTGTATGTCTTGGGCAACAAGCCCTTCTACGGGCAGATCCGGGGATATGCTGCGCGGGTTTGGAAGCCTAAGGGGAGTATGGAGTTCTTTTCTCGAGAAAACGGCTTCTATTATGTGAAGTTCGGGCTGGCGGAGGATGTCGCTAGGATCCTCCAAGGCGGCCCCTGGACATTTGACGGCCGACTGATCATTCTTAAGGAGTGGACCCCAGAGCTGCGATGCGAGAGAGAAGTTCTGAATGCCATTCCTGTATGGATCCGATTCCCTGAGCTCCCGGTAGGGTTTTGGAGTATCCCCCTGTTGATGCACCTTGTTAGCCTGGTGGGTACCCCGATTAAGGCGGATGATGCTACCACTTTCCGGACGAGGTTGATGTACGCGAGGATATTTGTGGAGATTCGGGCAGGGGGGGAGCTCCCGAAGATGGTAGAGTTTGAGCTCCCTTCTGGGGAGGTGCTCACCCAGAAGGTGGAGTATGAATGGGTTCCGCCTACCTGTTCACGCTGTTCTTGTTTTGGACATCTGGCCAGCGCTTGCTTAGAGGCTGGCCCCCCGGTGGAGACTAGTACCTCGCCGAGTGACGTTCCCGAAGCTCCAGGTGATATGGATTACAGAGGTGGTAGTGGAGAGGTGGCTATGGGGGAGGAGGTTGCTAATCAGGGGAGTGATGTCGGGTTGAGCCTCGTTGTTTCCACTGCGGGAGGGGTGGTTTCCACTGGTCAGAAGCAGAGTAGTATAGTTACCAGAAGCATGGCAGCTACGGAGCATGAGACACGAGGGGAGGGTGGTTCGGCTGGAGGGCAGGTCTATTGCAGGAAGAGGCGTGCGATCGGACTGCTCCGGGATGGCCCCTCCATGATGGAGGGAGGTACTACAGATAGAGATGAGGTAGTATGTGTTGACAATCCTGCCTGGGCGTTGGTAGTATCTCCGGTCGTTCCTCCTCAGATGGGCCCGACTGATATGATAGAGGATCCTTTAGCGACGGATGCGGCTCCTTCCCCAGGTGCTGTTCCGGGAGTTTTCCAGGGGACCCCACCTCTCATTAATTAATGGCCATTATCGCCTGGAATGTGAGGGGGGCGTGTTCGATTGGGAGGTGGAGAGAGATTTGTGGGGTGCTCCACAGAGAGAAGTGTGACATTTCTGTTATTTTAGAATCCAAAATCAAAGGGGAAAAAGACCCTTTCTCGGCGTACTCCTTCTCATTGGGCCCAGCTGCATAATCTGGCCCTGTGTGACATGGCCAGGATTTGGGTTCGTTGGAACTCGACGTGTTGGGATGGTGACTTGATCTTGATGACGGAGCAGTTGATCGCCATCTCCTTCGTGAACAAGGGTGGCTTCCGGTTCTTACTGGGGGCGGTTTACGGTCACAATGATAGGAGGAGAAGGGAGTCTCTTTGGAGGGACATCTCAGGGGTGTCAGAAGCTGCTGAGTCGTCATGTCTTCCTTTGCTCCTGGTCGGAGACTTCAACGCTCTTCTGCATCGAGGGGAGAAGCTGGGTGGTCGGCCGGTCCCTGATTCTATCCTCTATGATTTTCAGATATGCCTCCTGCTTGCGGGGCTGAGGGAGCTGTCTCGATCAGGCTTCATCTGGACTTGGCACAACAAAGCGATTCTCAACAGGGTTGCTTGTCAGCTTGATCGGACTCTGGGCAACGGGGAGTGGTTTCGTCACTTCCCCAATTCTTCGGCGGAGGGTCTGGCAGCTGGGACGAGTGATCACTCCCCCATCAGAGTTGGTTTATCTGCCCGTTCTCTGGGGAAGTCTCGTCCGTTCAGGTATAACAACAGCTGGTATCTTTCGGACGGCTACCTGGAGGCAGTCGCAGAGGGTTTGTCTAGTGGTCAGGAGGGGACGGCTCAATTCCGATTGGTGCGTCGCCTCAAAGCCACGAAGAGGGCTCTCAGGAGTTGGGTGCAGGGTTTGCCCAAGACTACGCTCGAAGATAAGGAGGCTGAGTTGAGATCGGTTCAACAGGATATGCAAACTGACATGCTTAATGGAGATCTGGCGGCTAGAGAGAAGAAGCTGATCGGCGAAGTCAACATCCTGAGGCTGCAGAAGGAAATTAGCTCGGCCCAGCGAGCTAAATGTTCCTGGCTGAAGGACGGGGACCGGTGTTCAAAGTTCTTCTATGACGTTATCCGGACCAGACAGAACCGGAATCACATTTTCCAGCTTCTTGATGCGGATGGAACTCTAGTGGGGACGCCGGCTGAGATACAGGGCGAGGCTGTCAGGTACTATACAGATTTATATTTTCAGACTGACTATCTGTCCGTATTCCCAGAGATTGTTACGAAGCGCTTGGTGACTCCATTCGGGAACAGCATCCTTCTTGCCCCTGTTACTCTGGAGGAGGTGGAGTCCATTGTCAAGGGGGCGGACCCCAACAAGGCCCCTGGACCAGATGGCTTCAGCAGTGGGTTCTTCAAACGCCATTGGGATACTCTGAAGATGCAGGTTCTGGAAGTGGTTCAGGAGTTCTTCACTAAAGGGAAGCTTTTGAAGGAGCTGAATCACACTTTCCTGACCTTGGTGCCTAAGAAGGAGGGTGCTACTGCTCTGTCTGATTTCAGACCTATTGCTTGTTGTAATTATATCTTTACAAGATAATTACGCATCTTATGTGCCGGCGGATGGAGCGTATCATGCAGGGCTTGATCTCCCCTAACCAGGCTGCGTTCATCAAGGGGAGGTCGATTGCAGAGCATAGCCTCCTTGCGCATGAGATGGTAAGAGGATTCAGCAGACCGGGTGGGGAGAAAGCTTGTGTGAAATTGGACCTGAGGAAGGCGTATGACATGGTCAATCGTGACTTTCTTTGCCATCTGATGTCTGCCATGGGTTTCGCGGATCACTGGGTTGCGATGGTCAGGGAGTGCATCTCGACCCCTACATTTTCTGTCCTCATCCAGGGCGTTCCTTACGGTTATTTCCAGAGCAACCGTGGGCTGAGGCAAGGTGACCCACTGTCCCCTTACCTATTCACGATTGTGATGGAATACTTTACCTGTCTGATGGACCTGACAGTTCACCATGGTCGGCTGGTGCCTTTGTTTCGGAGGATGGACCCGCCGGTTACGCACATTATTTATGCTGATGATCTACTGGTCTTCATCCAGCCTTCGATGAGGGGGCTGCAGACGCTTGCGGAGTATTATGGAAGATCTTAAGTCCTTCTCGGGTCTCCAGCTGAACAGGGATAAGAGCCGGGTATACTTCAGTTCCCGATGTTCCCAGAAGGAGGAGCGGGCTGATGCCCTGGGTATCGCGAGAAGTGAGCTCCCGGTGCGGTATTTAGGTGTACCCCTCACCGTCAATTATGCACGTGATCAGGATTGCCAGGGCCTGGTTGAGTATGTCCAGAGGAGAGTAGAAGGCTGGCAAGCCGCCGGTCTGTCTTTTGGCGGACGCATAGAGCTGATCAGATCTGTGGTCTCGGCCGTGGCACACTTTTGGCTCCAGTCCATCCTACTTCCGGTGGCTACTATTCGGCGAGTGGAAGCGTCTTTGTGCTGATTTCCTTTGGAGGGGGGGTATGCATGCGGTCTCGTGGGAGCAGCTTTGTCGTCCCAGAAAGGAGGGTGGTGAGGGACTCAGGCCGTTGCTGGAGATCAGGGAGGCCTCGGCGCTCAAGCTGGCCTGGAGTTTCATTAGCAGGGGGTCTCTGTGGGCGGACTGGATGCACAGCAGATATGTGAAGCAGGGCAACTTTTGGACGTGTGCCCCTGATAACAACCATTCTGTCACGTTCAAGACTGTCCTGAGACATAGGGTTGTGCTCAAGACTGCGATCCGGAGGGTCATGAGGGATGGATCGGGCACGGATCTCTGGAGGGACCCATGGATTGATAGGCGGTCTTTGCTAGACATCAGGGGCTCCGCGACTCACACGGAGGACAGGCGTGGTCTGAAGTGCAGCCGGATCTTACGAGATGGAGTGTGGAGGCCGGAATCTTATCGGTACACTGAGGAGCTGGGAGGGATCATTATGTCTACTGCCATTGATCCGACTTTGCCTGCAGATCGATGGATATGGGAGCCGCCTGGAGCATCTTTGGGATCGGGGGAGTTCCAGTTCCAGTAGTTGCTACAATCTTATCCGGCACACTTTTCCTCTGAGTCCTGATTATGAGTTCGTCTGGTGTAAGGGCCTGGCCAGGAAGATGCAGCTGTGTGTCTATAAGCTCCTTCTGGGTCGCCTCTTAACGAGGGATCGCCTGAGCTCATTTGGAGTGGCTGTGCCGGATCCCATATGTGTGCTCTGTTCCTCTGCGCCTGAGTCTATTAGACATCTATTTTTCGAGTGCGCTGTGACATGGCATATTTGGTCGGAGCAGAGCCGGGTATTGGGAGTGTGTGCCTCTGGTAGAAATATTGGGGACATCATCCCGGTGATACGAGGTAGCAGGGGTCGAGGTCAGGACTGGTTCCGCACGGCTAGAGTTCGTTTGGCGGCTTCGGTTTGGCATGTTTGGCGGGAGCGAAACCGCCGTATATTTGAGGGACTAGTCACTCCTCCGGTTGGCATTCTTCATAATATTGAGTTTGATGTAAATGCTATGGAGATTGTATGAGAGCTGAGTGGGAGTCCCACTCTGAATGTATGTTGTATGAGTATGACTTTTCATTTGGAATAAAATTTACCTTTTTCCAAAAAAAAAAAATAATATATATATATATATATATATATATATATATATATATATATATATATATATATATATAAATTTTGATAACAATAGTTAATAAACATTAAAAAATAGCGAACGCACACGCTCCCAACTTTAGACTTCTATGCAGTCGCGCTCCCCGCTCTCGCCCCCGCTTCTAGCTTCTAAGGTTTTGTTAGATTAATAGAATGTGGATAAGGGTTTTGGTAGTTTAATTGTGTTTTGTGTAAATTAGAAAATAAAAGGACAGATATTCAAAAGATGCAGTAAAAATAGAGAAAAAAAAAACCCTTGCAAAGCACTTTAAATTTTATCACTTCATCAAAAACTAAGTTTTAGGAGTATCCTGACCCCAACAGGTATACTATAGATCATATTACATAACAGACCATTTTTAGCATTAAAGAAAATTAAGAGATACTAATTTCCCCAGATTTGTCACAACACTTTCATGCAATACATTAAGATGTCACTCATCAGCCACCCTAAAAGCAAATAAATACACCTAAATTGGAAGCTTTGATTAGAAGTCATTCCAATCTTAAACCATTGTTACAAGACCCAACGGTTGACTAAATCAATAACAGATTAGCATCATCTAATATTGTATAACTCTAACCGACTTGAGTTTGATTCAAACCTAATAAATCACTAACCAGATACTTTCATTGAATAAAACTGCAACCAAACAAAATATCCAAGATGATGCTACTTTATTTAGTCACAATATTATACTAAATAGTCCAACACATGCAATTCTTTGTGCTCAACGTAGAGGCTTGATTGGTGCTATGGAGGTTTCCTGTAAGTTGAGAACATGGTCACATTTTTCAGACTTTCATCTATACAGATCTCCCTAAGTCTTCACCAAATTGAAGCAGCTCCTTTTGTTGGTTTGTCGTGATGATAAAAGAATTACCTAGCAAGAATTATGAAAAGTAGGGATCAACATGCTTAGTCTCCAGGAAAAGAAAATGGAGTCCGTATCTGTATTGTGTTTGTACCCTTATCTATGTCCACATTCATGCAACATAGGTGACTACTATGGTACCATTCTGAGTATTTGTCTGAAAATATGTCCGTATTTGCATCCTTATCCGTGAAACATAGCAGGTTGGTATCTCCTCACTTGCTCTAGTAACAGTTCTTACTCCGTTGTCCATGTCCTTACCTATCTTCATAAATCGTTCAAACTAACTCTTTTTCTAAAACACAATATATGATCTTTAACGATCTTATGATAGCATTTTCCAAATTGCAGAAATCTAATTTACATCTCTTGTCATCTCTGATTCAATTCATCAATAAATAAAACTTATATTGTAGACCTTCGTATAAAAGAAAAAAAATGTTTCTCTTAGTCTTTGTAACTAGGTTTAATACGTTAGCTAGCCATATTTAGCATTCTAAAAAGCAGTGGCATAGGCAAAGACAGCCTACCTCTTACCTCCTATAGGCCCCAAGCAGTTGGGCTAGGAATGCCTTGGAGTCCTACACGATATCCCAACACCCTGAATCTAGTGTGTAGGTGCAAGGCACCTAGGTCCAACAGCCCATATCCAAATAAAAGCTGAGTGGCACCAATTATTACGCTAGAATATCCAAAAATCTCACCTAATATACTAATACAAGTAGATATATTATTCATGTAATATCAGTATCCCGTACATTTTCATTGTCTTCCTTCATCATGAAGCTATCGAAACTTCTTTTTTGAGATTATAAGGGCCAGCACTTATTGTTCCGCAGGATTTCCCCTTATCATACCAAAGAACTCAAGCATTGTGCTAAATATTGCTCATCTGAGTCATCTCCAGTTCCACATCATATTTCTTGATCCCTAATTTGTGGTGGTCCTCTTCCACTTCTTACTAAAAAAATGCAACTCTTCTAAAACATCCACAAAAGTATGATAACCTTCATACATACCAATTTCACAGAAAACAGAGACTATAACATAATGCAACAATTGCATGACAAGTGACAATGTAGAAATTTTAAATTACTTGCATTATAGAAATTTAATGGATACAAATTGAATTGAGTTGAAGATGTCTCACATAATGCTGTTTTCATCAGTACACGATGATCTTCCATGATTAGCTTTTGAAGTAGATGGATCCTGCTGATATTAATTTTTTAGTGGTGACTATTTGCACGAAGAAATGCAGAAACAGATTCAAGCAGGCATGCAGATTAACATAGACGAAACTTAAACTTAAATGTTAAATTAACGTAAAAGGAGAATACTAGAGGAAACCTTATTGTTTGTACACAGTCCCAATTAACATAGACGAAAACCTAATATTAAATGTTAAATTGACGTAAAGGAGAATGCTAAGGAAACCTCAATTAACATAGACGAAAACCTAGTAATAAATGTTAAATTGACGTAAAAGGAGAATGCTAGAGGAAACCTTATTGTTTGTACACAATCCCAATTAACATAGACGAAAACCTAATATTAAATGTTAAATTGACGTAAAAGGAGAATGCTAGAGGAAACCTTATTGTTTGTACACAATCTCAGACTTCCATTTTCTTCCTTACTTTCAGAAAGGTCTTCATCATCCTGAATCTATCAGAAACTTTAAAGCATCAGTTAAATCAATTACAAAGAGCAGATATTCACAATATATCTTAAACAGCAACCATTCCAAATCAAGAAGATACTCGCAAAATGAGTTAGCTGGTCATACCAAAGATGCTTGGATTCTCAAATCATTAACATCAAAGTTCCATGCACTTACACCTCTCTGATATTCACTCTGTTGAAGGAATAAGATTGGAAAAATCATGATCAGCTATTGAAGCATGGCTCAGCTTACGAAAGTTGTGCCTTCATAGTAACTCCAACCTTTCTTCTCCAGGTTATACATAAGATGATTCATATAGAACATAAAATCACATTTTAAGTAGGTGTTCAGATTAAGTTTCTTTATAGGACGGGAAAAAAAGTTGTTATCATTTGGCTCCTATGATGTCTCATGTTAAGTGTTATATTAGAACTATTAGTTAGTGGGCTTTAGTCCCACATTGCTTAGAACAATAGGAGGGGCTAGCCTCTTCTATATATATATATATATATGTGTCTCTCAATATCAATAAAATTAAAACATTATCATTCTCTACATGGTATCAGAGCCATAACCCATCCACCCCTCTCCCTCTCCACAAAGAAGGGAAAAAAAAAACCCTGGCCCACTGCCACAGCACCCCCCCCTCCTTGCCGCCACTCCCACCCCCCACCCCCCCCCCCCCCCCAACCCCCGGCCTCGACTGCTGATGCCGCCCCTCTCCTTCCCCCATTTTGCTGCTGTCACAGCCCAACCCCCCCCCCCTCCCCGCGCCCCTGTCAGCACCCCCCTTCTCTGACGACCTCTCTTCCCCCACCCCCTTTTTTTTCCACATGGGTGTAAGCCCTAACCGTAGCCGCCGCCCACTCCCCTACAAATCCTAACCCTAGTTTCCAAAAAAAAATATTGGAATTCTCCGAGGGTAAACACTTTGTTGTTTGCTTGGAACCTCGGACTCTCAAACAATTTACTTGGAATTCTCAGAGGGTAAACATATGGTTGTTTGCTGAAACCTTTGACTCTCAATGTTATATTTGAAATTTAACAAAGAGCATACATATGGTTGTTTTGCATGAATCTTTGTTTCTTTCCTTGATCTTCACATCAGGATCTAACAGAGGGTAACTTGGGTTATCTCTCTGTCCTGGCTTGTGTGATCCACATTCTTTGCTTTTTATGCGTGTGCCGGTTCTGGCTACGTTTCTGGCACATTGACAGAGTTGATGTGATTATCAAGTTGGAAAGATCAAATCGACGATCGAATCAGGAATCCTGAAGGATGACAGACACTACGACGAATAGAAGTGCTACAGACATTAATGTCGGTAGCGCAATCGCAGGAACAACAAGCACTAGTACGACGATTTCCTTAATTCGACTTGTTGATCGTCGGTTGGAAGGACCAGAGGGCTACTCGACATGAAGAAAGAAGGTCGAAAAGACGCTTCGAGGAATGCGGTTGTCCAAACATCTGACTGACAACCCTCCAGAAGAGAATGATCTCATATTTGAGTAATGGGAGACAGATGATAGTCGAGTGTTTACACAGTTGATGAATTCAATGGAACCATCGGTGAAAAACATGGTTCAAAATACGAACTCCGTGAAGAAATTATGGGAGGTCCTGACGGCGACGTTTGATAGAAAACACGATTTGTCTCTTATCTATGACTCGGTCGTTGGTGTGTACCGAGCTAATCAGGGAGACAAATCTCATAAGGACATTTTCGACCTTTAAGACTATGTCTGATGAGATCGGCCGCGTATTACCTCTTACGACGGGATATTTATAAAGCAAGGACTCAACGTGAGCAGCTTCATGTCATGGCTTATCTTGCCTCTCTACGTTCTGATGCGGACTCTGCTCGCTCTCAGATTATTGCTGGATCTAAAGTTCCATATCTGCTGGAAGCACACTATCGTGTCCTATGGACAGCAAAAGTTGTTAAGACCACTCCAGGTGATACTCCTGCCGATCGATCTGCTCTTGGTGCTGCCCGTACAGGATTTCGTGGTGGCCGACGTGGTGGCCGAAATGTTGGTCGCAATGGGGACGTAGCAATGGCGGTCGTGATGGATAACGACCGCGCACATGCTTTAATTGTGGTCAACTTGGCCATTTTTAGTGGCAATGCACTAAATTACCTACTGCTAATACCACAACTGATGCTCCTGATGATGGTGTCCGATCTGTTCAGATGACTTCGAACTCATATACAGAGTTCCTTGATTTCCAGGCTCAACGTCGTGGTGAAGCTTCTACGTCTGGATCCACAGCCGGATAGTCAACAACATGCATAGTAAAGCCAAAGCAGTGGGTAATCGACTCTGGTGCGTCTGCTCACATGACTGGTGACACAGGTATGATACATAATTATATCAATGTCCGTCATGTTTCTGACATTACTGTTGCCAACAGAGGTTCCTTGACAGTCCGAGGACGTGGAAGTGCCAGTCTTTCTTCCGGACTGTCGCTCAATTTTGTATTGCTTATACCTGGGAACATGTTCAGTTTAATTTCAATTAATCAAATTACTCGTGAACTGCATTGCTCGGTAATATTTTTTCCTGATGGCTATGTTTTTCAGGACCTGAAAACTGGGAAGGCTGTCGGTAAGGGACATGTGGCTGGAAGCTTGTACATGTTTGATGCACCTTCTTTAGTTGTTTGTGCCGACGTGAAACTCAATCCTTTCGAGTTACATTGTCAGTTAGGCCATCCATCAACCCAAGCTCTCCAGAAAATGTACCCTTCTTTATATATTCATGTTTTCTTTCATTGTGAGTCGGGCTAAGCATTACCGGATTCCCTATCCGGTGAGTCAAAATAAAATTGCATCCGCTCCTTTCGAGTTGGTGCATTCTGATGTATGAAAACCTTATCCGGTTGAATCAATACAGGATTTAAGTACTTTGTTACATTTGTTGATGATTACTCACATGTTACTTTTGTTTATCTGATAAAAAATTATTCCAAATTATTTAACATTTGGTGCAATTTTTATGCCGAAATAAAAACACAATTTGGTGTTTCAATTAAAAATTTTCGGAGTGACAATGGTCGTGAGTATTTATCTCGTGAGCTTGATAGTCATCTAGCCCGCAATGGCATCATCCACCAAACTTCTTGTGCGTACACACCACAACAGAATGGCGTGGCCAAGCGCAAGAATCGCCACCTCTTGGAAACAACACGTGCTCTTATGTTTCAAGCACGTACTTTCCAGAGATTTTGGTCGGATGCAGTTCTTACCGCTTGTTACCTTATTAACCGCATGCCATCGTCAGTTTTCAATGGTAGTACTCCCTTTTCTAGGCTCTTTACCGGACGAGAGCCATTTCCTCTGCCTCTCCAAATCTTTGGTTGCTTATGCTATGTTCGGGATACCCGACCGACTCTTTCAAAATTAGATCCTAAAACAATACAATGTATTTTCCTTGAATATCCTAAAGATCAAAAAGGGTATCGATGTTTTTTCCGTCTTGAAGACATATTTTTCACTCGAAATGTTACCTTTGTTTAAACCGAATTTCCTCCACTTCCACAAACAGCGGATCCAGTTCCCCAAGTTTATCCAGACGAGAATTTTTTTTAATATTTCATGATCAATCACAACAACCCCCTTAACGGTGTCCCTCCCTTACCGAGCAAGTCAACCGGTCTGATGGTCCACATACACCAATTCAGTCAGTGCCAACGTCACCAGCACAAACATCGCCACTGATGCCTACAGAGTCATCCTCCTCTGGCTCTACTGATTCGCCATCGCCTATTCCACAAACAGCTCCGCCTATTCCACCAGCAGACCCCCCTTCTCCACTGGCAATTCGTCCTCGTCGTGCATGTCGTGATCATCCCTTAAATATTGACAGCTACAAAGGACTTACAAGTCACACTCAGTCTCTGGTGGCTACTATTGATGGGATTCAGATTCCCAAAAATGCTGAGGGTCTCAAACATCCCGGATGGCGTGCTGCTATGAACGAGGAGATGAAAGCTCTCCGAGAGAATCATACTTGGGACTTAGTCGACTTACCTACTGGTAAATAAGCAATAGGTTACAAATGGATGTTCACGATCAAGGTGAAACCGGATGGCACTCTTGATCGACTAAAGGCTCGTCTAGTAGCCAAAGGATATTCTCAGACATATGGTAAGGATTACTTCGAGACCTTCTCTCATGTTGCCAAAATGACATATGTTCGTGTCCTAATAGCCTTGGTTGTTCGCTATAACTGACCGTTGCTTCAGCAAGATATCAAGAATGCTTTCCTCCACGGAGATCTTGATGAAGGGGCATATGTGTTGCAACCTCTCGGGTTCGATGCAAGGAGGATAAAGTGTGTCATTTGCAAAAGATCCTTCATGGTCTAAAACAATCACCTCGTGCGTGGTTTGGTCGATTTACACATGTTACTCAGTTTGGTATGTGTCGATCAAAGAATGACCATTTGATATTCTATCGACAGACATCTGCAGGAAGGATACTACTTGGTGTCTATGTTGATGATATTGTAATTACGGAAGACGACAGCCAGGGTATTGCAGGCCACAAGAAGTTTCTGGAAGAACAATTTCAAACCAAGGATATGGGATCCTTGAACTATTTCTTGGGCATTGAGGTCACATGAAGTAAGCGGGACATTGTAATGTCTCAGAGAAAGTATGTGTTGGACATACTAAATGATGCAGGCATGATGTAAGCCAAGGGGACAACCTCACCTATGGATCCAGAGGCAAAGTTACTTCCAGACGAAGGGGTCCTGATGACTAATCCAGATCAGTATCGTCGAGTAGTTGAAAAACTCAACTACTTGGCGGTCATGACTTGTCCGGACATTTCTTTTGCAGTGAGTGTTGCAAGTAGATTTATGACTTCTCCAAGAGTTCCACTTTGGCAAGCAGTTCTCAGAATCCTGTGTTATCTAGTCAAGAATTCAGGAAAAGAAATTCGGATGGAGAATCACGGACACACTCGTATTGAGTGTTTACTGATGCTGACTAGGGAGCAAGCCTGACAGATAGACGATCTACATCTGGCTACTCAGTATTTATTGGCAGGAATCTAGTGTCGTGGAAGAACAAGAAACAAAGTGTGATAGCACGCTCAAGCTCAGAAGCAGAATATCGAGCCATTGCTTATGGCACATCAGAGGTATTATATATGAAGCATCTTTTACAAGAACTGGAAGAAGATGCAGGATTTCAAGCGGCAGATCTATGGTGTGACAACCAATCTGCTATCCATATTGCCACCAACCACGTATTTCATGAAAGAACGAAGCATATTAAAATTGATATACACTTTGTTCGTGACAAGTATACAAAGGGAGTGATAAAATTTTAACATGTGAGGACCGGAGACCAGATAGTTAATATCTTCATAAAGCCTCTTTTGGGTCCTCGAGTTCAATATCTATGTAACAAGCTGGACATGATTGATATCTATGCTCCAGCTTGAGGGAGGGTATTAAGTGTTATATTAGAACTATTAGTTAGTGGACTTTAGTCCCACATTGCTTAGAACAATAGGAGAAGGAGCTAACCTCTCTTATATATATGTGTCTCTCAATATCAATAAAATTAATCCATTATCATTCTCTACATCTCATAATAATAAAAACATAGAATAAGCAAAGCCAAATACTACATCTATCCAATATTAGGATGCAAAAATATAAATTCAAAAATAATCCAATTCGGACCTTGGAGATGACAAACCAAATTTGTGGTTTACCTCGAATAATTATCCTAAGAATATTCTAATGCAAAGGAACGTTAAGTCTTATGACTAATCTACAGAAAGATCCTCCCTCTCATCCTTGAATTGTTCGGCACTGAGCGTATGAGATTTACTACCACATGCATCGTCCACTTAATTAGATTTATTACCAAATTAATCCATTATCATTCTCTACATCTCGTAATAATAAAAACATAGAATAAGCAAAGCCAAATACTACATCCAATATTAGGATGCAAAAATATAAATTCAAAAATAATCCAATTCGGACCTTGGAGATGACAAACCAAATTTGTGGTTTACCTCGAATAATTATCCTAAGAATATTCTAATGCAAAGGAATGTTAAGTCTTATGACTAATCTACAGAAAGATCCTCCCTCTCATCCTTGAATTGTTCGGCACTGAGCTTATGAGATTTATTACCACATGCATCATCCACTTGAGTAGTTTCTCTGAAGGCTAGCAGAATTGGTCGATACTGAAATTTTGGATCCTTTTTTCCGATCATTTTAGCAAGGAAAAAAATTAAAAGAAAAAGAGAAGTACAGTAAAACAGTGTCAATAAAATTAATGTATCATGCGTAATATCAATGTGCTACAGTGTTTCAATAAAACTCTTTACAGAAAACAATGTCAATACAATTAATGTATCGTGCCTAATAACAAAATGTTAGTGTGTTGACAAAACTCCTTACGTACACAATGTAAAAGTATCATTTGCCGAGTTGTATCTATAAATTCACAATGTTCATCGAGCTTACTATTTGTTTCCATTCAAAACTATATATTGTGGGTGTACTTTGTCTAAAAGCAAATAAAATGAACAATTTATTGTCGGTTAATAAGTCAATAATGTTGAATATTATTCCATCCAACACTAACGAGAAACCACAAATAATACATAAAGTTGTAGCTAAATGTGTCAAACATTTATCTAGTTTTTAGAATAATCCTATAATAAATTTTTGGCTCCCCGAAACTCCATTCTGAAATGCCGAAACTACCGATACGTATTACTCATAAGAAGGGTCTGTACATGCAAATAGAAATCCATATCTGCCATTACCATGAAACTTTTGGAACTAGGTCCAAGATTTTCCACATCCTTTCACACAAGCAAACTCTAAGCTCCTCCATCCCTATTTGCGAGCACCTCCTAAAATGGATATGATATGATCTATGTAGCTCTATTACCTGGACTCGCCACTTTAAGACAAAGTACCCGTGTCGTCAACCTGACAGGACATGGGTACGTGTACGGATATGAGATCCAGATCCTCCATGGTGACAATCGGATCCTCCATGGTGACAATCGGGAGCTCTATGCTCACCTCATAAAACTTGGTCAAATCTCGTATCAAACTTTCTTATGCTCCATAGCCGACCCCATTCTATTGGGAGAAGGCTTGGATGATGATGATGATGCAGTTCTTTTGAAAGTTAACTAAGTCATCAGTTTACTTGACACTTCGTCAACAGTTTGAGAATACAGGTTAATCTTCTAGGGAAACACAGAATTTTAGTTCCTGAACTATTCACAATCTACTTGCATAAGCCTGACTATATTCATTCTCAAGTATTGTTTATCAGAAGCAGCAAGCAGTAGTATGTAAGCACTAAATTACTTACAAGGTGCTCCATAATTAGCATGATCCAAATGGGTACAAAATTACACACCTGCGATAATGCTTCTTGTTCTGCTGAAGGCATTTTTTTCATAGCCAGTTGAGCAGCATCTTTAAGCTGCAGAGGAATGAGAGTATTGTTGGAATTTGTTAACCCCAACTTGTCACCAATGAGAAATTGTCAAGAAAGGCCATATTGCTAAATGACTAACCTGAAGTGCCTTCACACGTTCCCAAAGTGGTGGCAAATCAGCCAATAGACTTTTCACAGACAGCTCTGGAGGCTTTGCAGTTCTGAAAAATGAGTGTTTTAACAATTTTTCTGCCGTTGGCCTCTTTGCTTGATCTTTATCCAAGCACATTGCCACCATTTCTTTAAAAGACTGATTACAACTGAAAGTCATTTATTAGAACAGTAATCGAAACAAGATGTTAATATGCAGAACTGGCCTAAGGGCAGGTATATCATAATAATGATACCCCCCTAATCCAAGAGGGGTCAAGGATAAAATGGTTAAAAGTAGGTGTTTGCTATATAAACAAGTATAGCAGATATTGATCAGCCAAAAAGACCTATAATACCTTTGAGAATCTTTTATCCCGATCATAGTCAAGTCCGGGAGGTGCATTTTGGAGGGTCATTAGGAGAACCTACAAGTAAATTGAACACTTGCAACTGATCATAGACTGAACTACTACAATCAACTTCTAAAAAAAAGGATGCAGCTAATAAGACTATTAAGGCTATAAATTGTTATACTTGCTAAAGTGGTGCATATCCACAATAGCTTCAGTGCAGGAATGTTCATATCTTATGAGTGGATAAAAAAAAATAAAAGGCATCACTACAAATAATATATATGATATATTGGTACACTATGCATCGGCAACTGTTTCTCCTGCCACTATACAAGATCGTAAGTAAATATTCTGGTCATCACACTCATTAGTACAGGACGCAACGCATGTTTCTTCATGATCCGATAACCTATAACCTGCTTTCCACTGAACCTTGAGACAATGGAATCTTCAATGTTCGTATTTGATCTGTCCATCCACTTTCTACAACTATTAAGGCAAAGAATCACTTTGGCATATAGCAACAAACAGATATTTTGTCATAATAAGATACAAACAAGGGACAACAGGCAGATTGGATCGGGGAAAGATAGGAACGGATTATTTGACATACTAAATATATGTAGAATGGGATCTAAAGTTGGGTGGTTACAAGAGATGGGATCGTAACTAGGTAAGAATTAACAAAGCATCGGCTGGTAGCATTTGGTTAACTACCAATAAGTTGATAATGCGGGACCAACCCATTGCCAGACTTTAAATTTTGAGACCTGAGGCACACTCTAAAAGCGGTGCCCTCGAAGCTTAATGTTCATATATATTTTTTTTCATGGACGATGATGCAATAGTATTATCAACACAAAATTCAAGAAATAAAACAATAAAAAATATAATCCAAAAATAATATATGTCATAATGAAATGCTAATAAAACTGAAGATGTTCCAAATCAAAAAATAAAGTTGATGTTCCAGCCAAATAAATAAAAAGATAGCTAACAATGTTTGGGACAGTTCATAATGATAATAATAAAAAGAAAAAAAAACTCAACTTGGTATGTTGTTCAATTACCTCCAGGAAAAAAGAGAGGAGAGAGACAACGATGGAAAAACAACAATGAAAGGGTAGAGGAGTAAGGAGATTGAGAACGTCGGACTATTAGAACGACGAATGGAGAGAGAATTTTGACAACGATTGCACTAATTTTTTTCTTTATTCTAATAATTAAGCGACTTGTATCTTGGTATTCTAGTATATGACGTTTAGATATCTTATAACAAATTTTTTACGCAGACAAAGCGGATTAGAACGAGTAGTGTTAGACCTTTCTTCAAAATTCGTCTTACATACATTAAATGGTATATAAAAAAATTTGGTGCCTTCTAGAATTTTCGGCCTAAGTCGCCTCGTCAGCCTCATATCAATTCCGGCTATGGACCAACCGTCCAGATTCGAAGACCCGGGTGTTTCCACTATCCAACAATGGCTTGTATGGACCTCCTTGAAGCCTGGTGAGCATTACCGGGCTCTAGCTCCGCATTCATGATTGAGGTTATGGTTAATCACAACAGTTTTTGGAAATCTACAATTTTTGTGTGCCACTATACGACAATTGTTGGTGTCGTGTTGTGAGGTGTTGTGAGGCCTTACAGAGGGAGCGCCAGAAGGTTAACTGACCCGTATCAAAAAAAAGAAGGGTCGGGGCATCCTTCTGGCTAGCAAAGATTGACTGACCCCCCTCAAAGTCTATATTAATATTCGGCTACTATTATCTCCTTGAGTTCTTGCAAATATTATCTCATGTAGTTGGAGCGAGTCCTACCCGATAATTGAGGGGGGGCTACTACGAGCGGCATCACAAGGGAGACGAGGGGGAGGGGGATCCCTCCTGGGCAGCCCAAGTTCTATTAAAAATGAGCTAGAAGCTCCATTTTTTAACTCAAGAGGGAAATGAACCTAAAACATTTATATATATATATATATATATAATATATATATATATATATATATATATATATATATATATGCTTCCTAAATTTTTGATATTCAATCATTAAACCCATAGAAAACCATGTTTCTAAAACTCCCTCCGTCCCCATCCTACAAGATGACATCATATTTATGATGTCAACTCTTCAAATCCTATAAAGTTACTACAAAATTGAGATCCATAGCTTGAACAAATGAATAAAGTCGTTGTATTCCCTGCATAAGATTGAAATCGTGAAATTGCAAAGAAGACGACGGTTTGACTTCATTTCATATAATGATTATACTCAACGATCTAAAGTTAGCAGTTCCACGGTTTAAGACTGATTTCTCGAAGGACCAGTCTGGATTGGTTTCACCTGAAGCTGTACAAAATCACCCAGATTCAGCGCAGTTAGTTTCGGCATGAGAAACATATAAGATCCATTTAACCTTTCTGAAGGGTGGCGAATCCCAAAACCAAAACTGGGTTCTAAGACTTTGATGTACTCAATTTCTTTTAATTGTTGGGAAGAATATTAGTTAAGGGACAGGATGAGTTTTATGTAACAAACAATGGACGTAGAGATATAGCAGGTGGAGGGAGGTTTGCAAGGAGGGGTGGGTGCATAAATGGGAATTGAGCTAACCTATGTTACCTGGACTCAGGTACGGGTGTCGGGTCCGAGTACATATCCAAGAGTCGGGTCCTTCAAACTCATAATTGAAGGACACAGACTCGGCTAAAAAGGATCCAAATTTTGGGTATGGATACGGGGATATGACTAAGGTTTCGTAAAAAGACAACCTGTAATTATAAATTACTAGTAAACTTTACTCAACTAGTTGAATAAGTCCCTAAGGGACCGTCCCTTCAGCTCCCCTACTACTTAACTACCAGTCAACCATATTAAAATAAACTATCTACACCATTACCACATTAAAATAAACTATCTACATCACAACCACATTAAAATAAACTATCTACTTCAATACCAGTCTTTCGATTGTCACCATGAAGGATCCGATTGTCACCATGGAGGATCGGATACGGATTCCATACCCATACCCATGTCCTAAAGGGTCGACACTGGTACTTCTCCTTAAAGTGGAGAGTCCGGGTAACATAGGAGCTAACTACATTTGAAGCATAACAGAAGATGAGAACATATTTAATTTGGTATAGAGAAGACGATAAAAGTAGAAAATGCATTTAGAAAGAAGGCCGTTTAACTAATTTATTTCAAAAAAAGGATTTTTTCGCATTTAATTCCCTTAACTCTTCTATATTTTAAATAAGTCCTCTAAATCTTGTCAAATGCTTAAAAGTCTCGCAAATAAAAAAATAAAAAATAAGAGTTATGACTCCCTATGTGTCACTGTCAATTAACCTAACCCAAAGGTTAATTGTATACAATTGCACTTTTACCCTCATCTTCCACCATTCCTTCCTCCCTCACAACCTCGCTCCACCTTGTTGGAGCTAGCCTCTCAGTCTCTTCCTCCCACGACAATGTCTCCACCTCCTCCCCTGCTAACCTATGTTATCTGGACTCGGGTACAGGTGTCGGAAACGAGTACATATCCAAGAGTCAG
Source organism: Iris pallida (assembly GCA_029216955.1). Lineage (NCBI taxonomy): Eukaryota > Viridiplantae > Streptophyta > Magnoliopsida > Asparagales > Iridaceae > Iris > Iris pallida. The sequence continues at coordinate 124,939 of JANAVB010024851.1, forward strand.
ATTATTCAAACTCATAATTGAAGGTCACGCAAACTCGGCTAAAAAGAATCCAAAATTTGGGTATGGGTATGAGGATACGGTTATTAAAATAAGTATATTTGCTAAATTAAGAGAAGCCACATATTAATGAAAAATTTAGGAAGGGAACTCCATTAAAAATGCATAAAAAATTACGAAGAGACTACATCTGCCAACATCTCAAAGCATCAAAATAGGCCACAATATTAATAGCTTTCATGTTCAACTTGATTGGAATTGGAAAAGCCTTCAGTGTTGCTTTGTGTATGCTAACTTGACCTATTGATTCATTGATTGAACATGGACAAACGCAATCAGATTTGAATAAAATGAATGCATGCATGCAACCACTTTTACGATTATTATAAAGTTGAATAAGAGTTCCTTCAGCTTCCATGTTGTTTACCAAATATATTTTTTCATAAATGAGCCAACTACTCCAAAGATACAATTTCTAGGTGGAGCTATACTACTCTCAAGATAAATTTTATAATAATACCAAGATGAAATTAATAATAATAGTAATTATATAATAAAACATGGAGGATATACTAATGTCATAATGCATGCTCCTTCTAATTTGTACGGCAACAACAAATTATAAAAAAATAGGTAAGCATTGAGCTTCCAATTGTCACCATGGAGGATTCGATCCGAATCCCGTACTCATGTCATGTAGGGTCAACACCAATACTTTGTCTTAAAGTGGCGACTCCGGATAACAGAGCTGCTAACACTAATATGTTATCCTCCACTGCCCTACCCCCCAATATCATGAACTATATATTGGCAATATCCTAAATTTCATGAAAGGTAAAGCCAATGCTAATGTAAACACTAATTCCTACATGGCTAATGTTTTCATTCATGGAAACATTGATGTAATTGAAGGTCATGTGGGTTTCAACACAACTAGTGTCTATGGAGGTACTCCAACCCCAATAGAATCTGTGTCGACAACTTCTTCAACGCCTTAACCGGTCATGTATTGGTGCCAGTTGTGTTCGCCTAGCACCATGATGTCCCTGGTGATGTAGAGGGCAACGACGTGTTCTCATGGCGAAGTTGTTGTTTTACACCATAGTAACAACAATATGTTTCATCAATATTGCAGCTTCATGGATATTGAGCGCCCCACAGTGCATAAGTATAGACTAGCTTTCTGCCGTATAATTTACAGTTCAGTTCAAATTATAATAGTCAATTAACTGATAGTAGCTATAGCAATGATAAGGAGGTGAAAATAAAAGTTTTCATGATGTCAATTTGACATTCAATGATGGAGATCATTTTGATGAGGTGGAATTTTAGTTCCCTTAGTAGAGTGCAATCCAAACAATGCAGCAAATATAGTACTTCTTTCGTACTCTCATTCTCAAACACACCCACCTCGAGTACAAATGGTAGTTAAGTATAAATGAGGGATCAATTGTTGGGTTTGTAGCCTTTTGTTTTGGTTTTTAGTCCCACATCGGCTAGAAAGGAATGTGTATCTCCATATATATGAGTCTTTTCTCTTTATGGAGATGCACATGTAGTGCACATGGGTGTGTGCCATGTGGGATTAATTATTAATGGTATAAAGGCTTAATCAACAATTAAGAAGCTGTAAGCTTTTTGCTCTTGGAAATTTATTTCCATAGGAGCTAAGCCCCGTTGGGGCTTAGCGACTCGGACTCGGACTCGGACTCGGACTCGGACTCGGGCTCAAGGGCTCATGAGGCGTAATGTGGCGTTTTGTTGGCGCACTTTGCACTTAGCACGTCAGCATCGTCGCTAGGCGCATAGTGCGCTTAAGTTGCGCGAGCCACTTGCGCGACCACGTTGCGCGGCCCATTACGCGAGCCCAGTTACGCTGGCCCAGTTACGCAGCCCAGTACGCCCAGTGTGCGCAGCGTACGCAGTGTGCGTAGAGCGCGTAGTGTGCGTATGGCTGGCTGCATATTAGAGCGGGAACGGTTGCAGCAGTTGCTGCACGTTCAGGAGTGGTTCTGCCACTACCCTGAAGTTCAGGCAACTGCTTGGCAACCGTCCCGTGGGCTATATATGCAGGTTCTCTCCTCTCTCTGAGGGTAGTAGTAATCAGAATTCCAGGGAGAAAAACTCTTAGTGTTCTTTAACACAACAGAGTAGTGAGCGTGTTCTTTAACACAAACACTAGTACTTTTTAGTACGCGTGGGTTCTGTTACTTCAAACAGAGAGAGAAGAGTAGAGCCATTGCCAGAGGAGTTCGCCGTCTTCCGAGGAGTCAGAAGAGCAGGAGTGTTCCAAGGTTTTCCGTCAACCTTGCTGGTTCCTGGAAGCTGTTCGCAGAGGGCGAATAAAGCTTTGAGCAACGGTGATCATTCACCCCAGCATTTCCATTTCTCGTCTGTCATCCTTCTGTTGCCTTTAGTAGTTATGTCAGTATCTTCTTTTTAGAAGGCACTACTGCCAGTTTGCTACGATCACGAAAATCTCTTTAGATTATTCGTGTATTACGATATCTTTTTAGATCTCGTAATTTGCAGAATCCTTCTGGATCTCTGTTGCAAAACCTTCTTTAAGGAATTGCATTTGAAATGTTGTCTTTACAACTGTTTCAGTTTCTGTATTTTCCATCGAAAAGCGTGCCCCGGCGTTCCCCGCAATAACATCAATTGTAAGCAACAGTTGGTTGCTACTATGGTATAACACATCATGGAAGAGGGAGGATCAAGGATGGACGATAAAAAGAGGAGAAGGAGCTAAAGCTAAGTTGTTCTGGCTTTTCGACAGGAGTTGTTATGACTTTGGACCTGCAAGAGTGAGGAAGATGAGAGCAAAAATGTCAAAAAATAACAATTCTGTTAAGTTGACAGAATACCATTTTCAAATGAGTTAGGCTAACTACTGGGACCCATAACTCCATCTTCAGTAATTTAGGGGACTTGTAAGCAGTTAACAAGGTTTGGGAGACTTGTTTAAAAATATAGAAGATTAAGGGATTTATAAACAAAAAGTCCAAAAAAATATAATTTGATACACCAGTTAGCACTAAACTATGTTTTGTGATCCAAAGTACTGCACTAACTTGGCCTCTTTTAAGATAAAGCATAGGTCCGGAGGGTAGAACAAAAAAGTGCAGCGATTCTCATGTGATGTAAATTAGAAAATGGATTACATCTGAATCAAGAGAAAGGAAGCTTAAAATTGATAGATTAACAGCTGGATTTATCTTAGATAGTTTGCCTACAATACAAGATATAGAGGTAGACTTGACTAGAGTTAGTAGATCTAAGCTGTGCTGAAATATATTAAGCCATGTAAAAAGGTAGAGCAAGAAAGCGCCATAAGGTTTTTAAGTTGTGCTACAATCTTATATAGAACACGAACTTGGCTACTTAACAGACTATCCTGCTGCTTCAACTAGGATGCTGAAATGATAGAAAGCCATGTAAATGGTCCGAAAAAATTGTTGTTCACGGCCTAAATGACTTTAAGATCAACGTACAGGTTTTGATATTCAAATCATAAATCTCATCAAGTAGCCATTTATCTGTAATGCTAAACACGAGCAGGAAACCTCAAAACAAAAACAAACAAAAAAACACAGAAGGTGAGATGGAGAACTATTCCTAGTACCATCAGGCCAAGTGAATAAGTGTCTCAACAGAAAATATAATCAGATTTAAAAGTAGAGGAAATAGCAGACAAGGGCACGGAAATGGCATAAGTAAATTTGTTTTTCACTGAATACTTATAACTTGTCCGGAGGAAATTTTCAACAAACCAATAACTACTACAATATCAGGAATAAAGCACACCTTCATTGGTGGATATTTTGAGAAGGGGGCATGACCATGTGCCAACTCGAGAGCTGTTATTCCAAATGACCAGATATCAGCCCTGTAAATAGAAATTGCATCACAAAGATGAGAACATAAGCATTGTGAATAAGAACTCAACATGATTGTCCATTCATAAGAAATATGAATGTCTTTCAGCTTGTATTCATTCAACTAAGAAAGAAGGCAGACCTGTAAGAATTGGATGGAACAAATGTCTTATAAGACTGGAGCTTTCTCAAAAAGCAAAAATCAATAGTTTCATATATATACAAAAACATAACATGGATTCTTAATTGCTCAAAAAAAAAAACATGGCTTCTTAATCACGACTAAACATGATTGTCCATTTGTCTGCTCAAAACACAGAATATGTTTGCACATAAGGGTGAAGAATAGATAATTTTGATGTAGTTTTCACACCTAAAAGGTAACACTCTACTGCCTGCACATTTATGCTCTTGTTTGTATATACTATATACAAAGACGAAATGCAAAACCAACCAGGAATTCAGAGCAGGACACATATACACAGTTGGTAACAAGTAACATTATACAGTGAGTAGAATGTGAAAGAGGAGGAGAATAAATGTGTGGGCGTGTGTGTGTGTGAACAGTTTTATGTTGTAAGTATGTTTATATATAAAGTAGAAATGTAAAAGCAACCAGGAGTTACAACAGGATTCATATAAACAGTTGAAATGAGTGGCATAGTACAATAACTATAAAGTTAAATATAAGTACAGGAAGCAATGGAGTTGTACATTGTTTACAACCTCACTTTTAAGTACTGACAATAGCTTTCTTGAGGTTAAAACCTATAGTACTGTATATCTGGGTCCTTTGGGAATTAGAAAGATACAAGTGCTGCTTGATTTGTATTTTTTCTCTCTCCATTTCTCTGTTTAGTTTTGTTTTGTGAATCAGGCTTGTAGAAAACAATATCAAGATCCGTTGAGCTCTGCTTCCTTGAATGTTAATTAGTTTTCTTTCAAATAACTTAAATAGACCTCTCCATGTTTCTGCTGCGGCATATGACCTGTCTGGTGTTGTCCTCACTTAGATATGCAATTGCTTACAAATTAATGGCTTTTAAGCCAACTGGACAATTATTTCTCAATCCAGTAACAAAGCAGCATTTTAGATTCTTTAGATTGGGCTTAACACTCACTTGAAATTGTAGCCACTTCCTGGTTGCAGTACCTCAGGAGCCATCCTGTTCAGAAGAAAAGAAAAAGCAATCTTATCAAAGTTTAAAGAATATAAATATAGGGAACCCAGAATGACGTATCACACCTCACTTAAACTCACCAGCATGGTGTGCCCACAAAAGTATTTCTTGAACGTTGTCTATCGCCCTTATCAAACATAAAAGCTGAAACACCAAAATCACCAAGCTTCACCAACCCAGAACTATCTAGAAGAATGTTCCCAGCCTGCAATTAAAGCTCATTTTTAGAAAGGAAATTTAGCACAATCTAGCAACTTCAGAAATCTAACCTTGACATCACGGTGGATATGCCCATGTCTGTGAAGGTATTCCAAAGCCTTAAGTGTCTCTTTTAGAATAGATCCAATAACAGCCTCCTCAAATCCCTCAGGATACGCGATCTTCATCAGATGCAAACAAGAACCTTCTGCCATGAATGGCATAACCACCCACAGGCAGTGTTCAACAATAAATGAGCAATATGCACTTATCACATTCTGGTGATCTATCAAACGCATTGTTTGGGCTTCCCTTCGAACGTCATCCTACAAGGCATTCAATTACTTCTCACTTAAACATGAGAGAGAGAAAAGGTAATAACAGGTGATCATGGAAAGATATATCCACTTATAAATACATCACCTTAACTACTAGACCAAGGTTAAAGCATCAATGATATTGCATAACATAAATAAATATATAAATATTAAAATTCCTGCATATAGTTCCTCTGGTTGATACCAGGACAACAAACATAAAAAGGGTCATAATGGCTACAAAAACCAAATTATGACCTCAAAATGAACCACATTGGCCTTGTCCGTCCTCTCGCTGATTGCTCTACCATCTTGCTGTTCTTAGTGCCGTACCCACCCCAACTTTGTCAGCTGACACTGACAATTAAATCTTTAAGATTTATCGGTAGTGGGATTTTAGTAAAGACCAATCAATTTGTGTAGAGAAATACACCAATTTGCAAAGTACTTACGAATCTAACCGTGCGAATTTAATTGAGGTGATCGTCGAAGGATTTGCATAAATCTTCACAGGTTTTATTGGATACCAACAAAACTCGAATCAAATTTGAGTTATCCTTTTGCATTGGGTTGTTAATGAGCCGAGCTATTCGCGAGCCGACTAGAGATAGTTCTTCCTATTTGACCTGAAACCGATCGATCTAGCGATGAACAGATTGAAGAGAGCTCTAACAGGTCTTGGAGGACCGAACCCACGTATGTAGCAAAATATGGGGATGATTTGTGGCTAGGGGTGAAAGGCCAACAAAGAACGGATATAGCTACTTTTCCGCGAAATCTATTTCTCGGCTCACTGAAAATTTTGTGAGTTCAGCTTTTTGAGCTTGAGAGCACAAGATCGAACCAAGAATAGGCTGGTTAGATAAAAAAAACCCAAGCTTAGAGGTATTTAGCTGGTGAGCTTGTGAGTCGGTCATTTTTATTTGTATTTATAAAAATGAACAATCTTACAGTAAGAGATGTTTCTAATTTGTTATGAAATTCATATGAGCACTTTAAATTGGATATTAAGCTTATTTAACTCATGGTAGTCAAAGGCGCGCCTCGGAGCAAGGCACAGCATCTGCGCCTCGCACTTCACTAGACGAGGCACATTTCCCCGGGCGCAACCAAGACGCGCCTTTCAGCAAGGCACAACAAAGCAATGGTGTGCCTAGGCGCGCCTTACATATCTTTTATTTTTTACAATAAAAAAAGAGACAAGGAGATAGCCCTTAACTCATAGGCTCATACAATTGGAGGTTGGTAGCTCTTTCCATGGTTGCCAAAGTTGGCTATAGTTGAACTTGAAAAACTAAACTATATTAAAAGCGTGGTAGAAAAGTACATTTCTTGTTAGTTTTTTTGAGTGTTATTATTGCTATTCTAGTTTACTTGGTTATGTTAACATGTTTTTGTTGGTTTCAATATGTTATTTGATTTTATTTCTTACGTTACTAATTTATTTATGTATTTTTTATTTTTTTATTTTGCGCCTCACTTCACTCGGGTGCGCGCCTTAAGTGCGCCTTGCGCCTCGGACGATATACACCCTTTGCGCCTCGAGTGCGCCTTGCGCCTTTGACTACCTTGATTTAACTATATTTTGTATTTAAATGAGCACATCCAGAGCCAAGCTTACAAATATTATAGAGAACCAATAGAGCTCAATCTTAGGCTCGTCTTAAAACTTGAGCTCTATTTACCCTTAGAGAGTCGAACCAGAGCAGGGGCCGCTCAAAGCTCGGCTTGTTAATACCCCTAGTTTGCATAACAAAGCATCATCGAACTATTTGATGATTCTTAGATTAAACGAATCTAATTTGCCATTCACTTATAATGAGCACTAAATATTTTGATGATCATTAGATTACATGAAAAAATTAAATAACCAATTAATAAGAATCCTATTATAACCAGTATGGTTAACGGATACCTCGTCAACACAAGCTGCACAAGTGATCAGGCTAAAGTGATTAAAGTAAGCCTCCGTACAACCAAGAACTCCATCGAAGAATGCCTTCTTCAATCGCCCCGAATGATCAACAATAATTGCTCCTACAAATACCAAATGTTTTGGCCAAGAGCTCGCAACTCCTGCATACTCCAAGAATCTTATAACACTCAACAACAAACAATTTTTTGTTGTGTGCTCAATGAACGACGACGAACATCCTATCTTTCGTGCTCGAAAACCGATAGGCGAAACCATGAACAATGCGGCAAACAGTAAGAACTAGTGTGTGCTCGCAGACCAAATCGGTTAACCGGTTTTGACTAATGGGCCATGTTGTATGTCAGCGGCAAATAGCATCATGATTTCAGTTCAAGATTTTATTTTGGAGGGGATATTAATATGATTTTTGTACAAAAATATTAGTCCCTCTGTCCTATATTTATAGAGGAAGGTCTGGGCTTTGGACTTGCCTCCTTTTAGTAAAACTTGATCAATCTAAATCCTAAACTAAATAGTATGATTTGTTTTCAATCAAATACATACCAAATTGTTATGGGATTATATCCTAACCTAATTAGGACCATTAAATGGGATTTATAATTAGGAGTTAACTAAGTCAACCCGTAATTGGTTCACGTGCTAGTGTGCCTAATTAGCTTGACCTAATCAATTAATCATTGGGTTCGAGTCTAACGCCAACCGAAGAAATAAGTCTTCATTCAATTAAACTAAATGCATATTCTTTGATTTGATTGACTTTGCAGACAGAAACAAGACTAAATGGAAGAAGAAAAAAAGACAAAGTAATGATGTGATAGGTAATAAAGAAGTAGAAGACGCACTTCCAATACCCCTTACTAGTGACCTTGATCCATCAATAAGAATAATATTGGTCGGCACTTGAGGTTCTTTGATATGAGTGAAAAAGGACGCATTACCAGACGTGGTCGGAAGACCGAAGCCTAGAATCCAGGGCGATGGAAACATATCCTGAGTGAGGAAAGCGCTAGATGAAGCTCCATGGACCGACTGGGTAATTGATCATGTAGCATATTGAGAAGTTTGAAGAAGAACCATTACCAAACGTGGTCAGAAGCACCGGAGTCCAAAATCCAGGGCAACCTGAGTGAATAAAGCCCTAGATGAAGCTCTATGGACTCACGGGGCAATTGATCATGTGGCAAATTGAGAAGCTCAATACTTGAATAACTTTGAGTACTCCTTTTTCATAACAACAATTGTACATCCTAGGAGTGTCCAATCTGACCCACATTGTTACTTCGAAGGAGACACGTCAAGGAGGAAAGCCATATAGTATAGCATGTATCTCAAACATGTCATATCTTCCCGCAGCAAGAGCACTTAGGACGTTAATGGTCCGTTTGGATACGTTTTCTGGAAGAAGAAAAAAAAATCTGAAAAGAGTTTTCAGAGAAGAAGGTATAAAGTTGTTTTCTGGATATACATATTCTGAGTATGCGTTTGGTTAATTTCGTCTGAAAAATAGATTTATGAAAAAAAAAGTTAAAATTTTGTTTAGTAAAAAATTTCAGAAAATAATTTTTAAGCCGAGTCTTGTGTCACAGTTGAATTCCCATCTCCGTGTCCTGTGTCACCACCCCCTCCCCGACTTCATGTCCCGGCTCCACGACGAGGAGCTCGCTCGGTTCGCAGTCGACGAGCACAATAACAAGTTGCCGCAAAGGCGAAGAGGTGTCCCATGCCACAACGAGCAGTCCCTGACCGATTTGGAGTCAACGAGCAGTCCCTGACAGGCCTGGGACTCGACCGGAGTGGAGCTCGAAGAGGCATCCCCGGCCGTGACGAGCAGTCCATGACCGATTTGCAGTCGACAAGCAGTCCCCGACCGGCCTGGGACTCGACCGAAGTAGAGCTCGAAGAGGCGCCCCCTACAGCGTCGGCCGCGTCCCCTGCCGCGTCGGCCGTGTCCCCTCCGCTGCTTCCCTCCAGCGAGGAGGAGTAAGAGGATCCGCTCGAAGAGGCGGCTAGGGCCTCGACGACTTAACCCAACGCTCCGGAGGAGCTCGACGACGCTCATGGAGGAGGAGAGGCAGGCCATATCCCAAAACCCTAAGCCTAAGCTGGTGAGGACGACTATGGCATTGGCGTTGTTGGAGAGGATGGCCCTCTCTTCATCAAACTGCAGCTGATAGATGAGAAAGTTGAGAGAATCTAGAAAAGTTGGGGGTGCTTTAGGGCATGGGGCCGCCAAAAGAAAAAAAGTTGTTCTCAAAACAACAAATTTATACTTCCTCAAAACTGGTGTCTGAGTGTAGGTTTTAGAATTATTTTTGGGAAAACAATCTTTGAATGTTTGCTGCCAAACACAGTTTTGGTGGGTTCTTCCACTACTCAAAAAACTAAGTTTTAAAGTGTAACCAAACACCGCCTAAGTATCCCTCATGATCCTTGTCCTCCACAGTCGCCTCTTCCTTCAAGGCCAACACGATCAGATCCGTTATTCCAACTAACTCGCAGAGCGGCCTCAGCTATGAGAGCTGAACGGACTGTAGTATTGTCACCAAGAGTCATAGATGAGAAGGAAGAGCATGGGTAATTGTAGTACACCTCTGTAAGTGATGGTACGGTCTTGCCTCCAAAAGTTTGTGCCTTCCCCAACTCAAGTTCCGGTTTCAACGTACGAAGAAAAGACGCAACGAGTAGCTTGTCGATCTATACATGTGTGGAGATCAATGGGGCCGAAAAGTAGATCCTTGAAGTCAACGTGGAATGACTGATATGGGTAGTGATGTTCCCACCTAAATGTCGTAGCTGGAATAGGTTGTTGATGACATCATAACACGTGGGATATCACCGGTGTACAGATATCCAGCTTGTGTGTACGGCATGACATGAAGGCTAGAAAGATCGACCAAAGAGACAGGGAGATGGATTACCACAATAAGACAAGCAGTTGAGCATCTATCTTCTTCACATAGCTCGATAAGCTTCAGGGACTTCCCCCACTTTCTTCTGGACGTTCCTCTTGTCCTAGCCCTATAAACCAAACCTTCACCGAAGGAGACTAAGAAATGTAATTCTTGTCATTCATGTTTTTTGTGGTAATGGTATGGTGATGACAATGATGAAAAGTTCAATTTAGCGGTAGATATTGTAGAAGAGACTACGGAAGTGGTAGATGATGATGAAGTTTAAGACATGAAGCCGATAATTAAGAATTGTAGATGTTGTAGTCTATGACAAAGCAATTGAGGCAAAGATTGATCTTTGATCACTTCATGAAAAAAAAAACCAAGGAAAAGAAGGGTGACCTCCAATATCCTCTCGGGTCCATTATGGCATTCTAACTTGGGTTAGGACGATATCGGCTCTAATACCCTCCATATACGATATATTAGATATATACAAAGGGTCCAAACATAACCCTTCAAATCATAATTTGCAGTATCGTCTAATATCGATCCAATACGGTCGATACTGATACGACTTGGCATGTTCCGATTGGCATGTTCCAATTCGATACCGACTGATACCCGATACTTATCGATATCGACATTGGAGTCTCTTTTCTGGTCAGTTCGACAAAAAAATGGAACAAAAAAGACCAATCAACAATGGTGTAAAAGTATAGTAAGGTTGTAAAAGAATGTAAAAGAAAAAACTTATCTATCGCAGGTAAACAATCGGCAAGGGTGACTACTATTTCAATCAATTTCAAAACTACTAAGAAACAACACTGAAAATACTTAAAATTATGCCTAAATGTATCAAATATATTTTCTAAATTGTTAATAATTTATTAATAATTATTTTCTTTCCGATACCAAAAAAATCCGATACTCTTATCCGAAACCGCCGATACTCTTAATAATTATTTTCAATCAATTTCAAAACTACTAAGAAACAACACTGAAAATACTTAAATTATGCCTAAATGTATAAAATATATTTTCTAAATTGTTAATAATTTATTAATAATTATTTTCTTTTCGATACTTATCGATACCGACATTGTAGTCTCTTTTCTGGTCGGTTTGACAAAAAAATGGAACAAAAAAGACCAATCAACAATGGTGTAAAATATAGTAAGGTTGTAAAAGCATGTAAAAGAAAAAAAACTTTTCTATCGCATATAAATAATCGACAAGGGTGACTACTATTTCAATTAATTTCAAAATTACTAAGAAACAACACTGAAAATACTTAAAATTATGCCTAAATGTATTAAATATTTTTCTAAATTGTTAATAATTTATTAATAATTATTTTCTTTCAGATACCAAAAAATTCAATACCCTTATCCGAAATCGCCGATACCGCTGATCCTGATACTCGTAGGAATGGTCCGATACCGGTTACGATATTGCAAACCTTGCTTCAAATAGTCAAGAGATAAATAATAATTAAGTTATCCTAAAATCTGACACAAACAAACTCCTTATATTGTATCTAAACTGGGATTCACGTGCTGACCAGTCAAAAGGTACAACACTAGATCTTTATAGTTTTGATTAAAGAGAGTAACAAATTGAATGTACTATCATATCCTAAGCTACTAACTTACTTAAATGAAGGAGTCGGAGCGATGGTGGCCAGCAGTTGCAACCACCACGCCTCGCCAATAGAACAAAGGTTAAATGAAAATCTATAGTTGGTCCATAGGAAAATGTTGTGAAAAGGTTGTAGGTCCTTCCCATCCAGCTCCCGAGCGAAAAGATCGACGGCTGTAACCAAGTACGGGCACGTCAATCACCGCTTGGGGGAAGTGCTCTGGGCATTCTCTATGGAACTCTTCTTCCAAAGACGGCTCAAATCAGTGGAGTTGATTATTCCAGCAGTAACGCCTCTTATATCCCATTAGTGGGGAGAGTCAAAATTACAACGGAAATGGTCCACAAGGGGCAACAGGGATAATGTAGAACTGTGCCATGCACTAATTTTGCACCTGGCATATTCCACTCTTTTAGTATGGATTGTTATTCATGTTCACTCTTTGGCTGGCTTAATGTGCCATAGAGATGAATGCACTTCCCTATAACAAATGGTAACATCTTCTCTCTCATACTCACAGCTACCTTTACTAGGAATACCAACATATAACAAGGTTGACGTCAGGTAGATAATGACTAGATAATCAGTCATTTCCTTCTATGGAAATTTCTTATGCTACGTAGCCAACCTCATTCTGATGGGAGAAGGCTTGGATGACGACGATGATCTTCCTCTCTATTAGTCAATAAGGAGTTGATGTAGCAAATCATGGAGGGATTAAACTTCCCATCGACTTCAGTGCAAGACTGATTAATGGTATGCATTGACATGCTGAGCATATGTCGAGTGCTATCTCTTCATTTAGTTGTGTATTCTCTATCAAATTGGATCTTTGGATCAGGGCAGGCTCGCCAACAATATAAAGAAGTTCAAGAGGATATGTTTCAGTGACTGGCTAGATTCTAGCCACAACATGCTGATAATTGGCGAGCCAATCTTTCCATTCTAGACTTGTTTGAAGCTTTATCTTGATATGCTTGCATAGGGTTCTCAAATGTAGTTGAAATCTTTCCTCTCATATTCAAGACTTTTGATTCATTAACTTCAAAGAAAGGCAGTTGAAATCTTTCCTACACTTGGCGCCTTAACAAAAGATACATGGACTAGGAAGCACGGACACCCGGGTGTCGAATCGGTGTCACGATGTGTACGACAAGACATGGACACTCCCAAATGCACTACGTCACGCCAAAATCTACTTTGTGTCCGTGCTGCGACCTGCTAGACGCATATCGGACATCACACGGTCACTCCAACATACACTGTAGGACACAAATCCCCCAGTCCATGATTCAAACAAGGAAATGGTTCCTCCACGTCGAAACAAATTCCTACGTCTCAAATTTCAAAACACCAAGATCCAGCAGCAACCTTTCTCCCCCAACAACTTCGAATTTAAGCAACCGAACCGACAACCTAGATCTCACTCAATCATCCACAGCATTTCGACAAACGCGCCTATCGATCCTCTCCCGATCCCCAAAAGCTCCTAGATTCGCCGAACCAACAACAAGAAAACCCTAACTAAACTAGCTCCTAGTTCACCGAAAAGGAAATCGAGAGAAGGAGAGGGGAGACGGACGAGGTTACTGTTGCAGCGGTCGAGATCCAGGCACTTCACGGCGACGACCTCGTCGCGCGGGACGAAGATCGCTCGGTAGACGGTGGCGCTGGCGCCGTAGCCGACCTCCTCGAGAAGCCTGTAGTCCGCCGGCGACCGAGTAGCTCTTCCTCAAGCTCCCGTTCTTCCCCATAGATCTTTCACTTTCTCTCCTCTTCTCCTCGTTGACCGCCGTCAGAATCAGTAGCAGAGGAAAAAATAGAGGAGCAAAAAGAATGAGAAAGGAACTGAAGTGGAAGGAAAATGGACCCGGCTGGGATTGGGGCGCTGACGTGGCGGGGAGGGGGACTCGTGGGCCCCTGTACATTCGCGGGAAATATCCGGGGTTGGGGGTGTATGTGGCGTGGGGGTCGAGCGGGGGTGGCGCCGTTGTGGGTCTACCGTCTTCGTATTTTTTTATTTTAAATTTAAGACAACTATTTTATATTGAGAAAATTTGAGTTGTATCTCATTTTATTTAGTTTTTTCTAAAGGCACCACCCTTTTGCTAGGGGTTAGCCAAAAATTTTCAAATATATTACAAGTTTGCCATCCAAAAATTTTGCTAGGGGCTAGCCCAAGCACAACTATAATACCAATTTTTATTTTCTTCTCCTTCTTCTCTTTCTTTTCTCCTTCAACTATTTCTTCCCTCCTTCTTCTCTTAGGTCAAAGAATTAAAACCCTAATTCTTTTCTTTTCTTCCTACATTTTTGGCAAATTGTTCTCTCCCTCAACTCTAGGTCATTGACTTCTCCAAATTTTTGGTAAGTCATCGAACTAATATGTTTCATGTTTTAAACAAGAATTTCACATATTAAAGTTGAATTATGTGTTAAATATAGAAAAATATTGAACATGGATCAACCGGGATCATCAAACATTTCCGCCACGTCCGAAGACAACTTTGATGCATCGGAAGCTCTCTTGGTAACTACATTTGAACTTGAGCTCGGACCTAAAATCGTGCTGACACAGAGGACTGCCAACACTCAGGCAGTCCGATCATAGACTAGGACTGCCAGAGTGGTGGCAGTCCTTCAAAGAAGAAGGACTGCCAGGACCCTGGCAGTCCTACAAATAGGTAGGACTGTCAGGGTCCTGGCAGTCCTTTTTCTGTGAAGGACTGCCACCACTCTGGCAGTCCCTAGATGATACTATAATGCAGAGTTTTATTGCAGTCCTTCACAGAAGACGGTCTTGCTATTAACACAATTTGATTTATGGACACCAATCTTATGCACGGGCCTAATCTATGAAACCTATTTACTTTAGGATTTTGTCTAATTGTACTAACCAAAGAACATTTATTGTAGGACTTGAGATTTCGATTTTGCGGTACCGGCTCCAATTGCAGTCAATGTAGCCCATTTATTTTGGACCGATCTATATTTGAATCAAGCGAGGGTGCGGTACATTGGTGTCGAGAAGTCGGAGGGGAAAACAACATTGTTCTACTGATATCCAGATCGGCCCGAAATCGACCGGGACGACAAACTGTGTGGTGGCCTGTGAAAGAGGTGGTGTGTTCAGGACGCACAAGAAAAACACAGTAGAAGTTATCCAAAGTAAAGTTCCAAGAAGAAATGTTGGAACGAGGAAAATGTGGTTGTCCATTCACGATACATATTAGAAACTAAGAAAAGGGGAAATGGACAGTAGAAGTGAAGAATGGAACCCACAACCATGAGTTTGCCGAGACACTATTGGGTCATCCGTATGTCGGACGGTTGAACAATACAGAGAAGAAGATAGTCGAAGACTTGTCCACCTGGAGTTGCACCGAGATAAATATATTCCGTCATACGACATGAAGATGAGAAGAACATGTCTAAAATGAAGACAATATACAACCGCCTCATTAACGCTGTCCTAACGAAATCAAGAATGGCGATGCAAGAAGTGCTCAAGTTGATTGCCGATAATCATTATGTTGAGTTCCATAGAAGACATCCCCAGAGTAATGAAGTATTATCACTTTTGGGCTCATCCTGATTGCACAAATTTGGCCAGGTCCTTTGCCGACGTGTTAGTCCTTGATTGCACGTACAAGACAAATAAGTTCAAGATGCCTCTCTTTCATGTTGTCGGGTTCACCTCTACTTGGAAAACATTTCTAGTGCATTTGCTTCATGAAGAGTGAGAAGCTTGAAGACTACACATAGGCGTTGGAGAAACTGAAAAACTTTACACTGGTCATACAGAGCCGTCAGTATTGTTACCGACAGAGAGTACGCCCTCATTAATGCTATGTTTGTTTTTCCTCAACGGATACATTGCTATGCACTTGGCATGTCAATCGTAATATTCAAGCCCAATGTAAGTGAAGTTTCGGAAAGAGGATGGTAAAATCGACATGCAGATTTTGACGAATTCTACAATGATTGGAATTGTGTGTGGCGAGCATCTACGATTGCCAGTTATGATGCCGCATGGTACTTGTTCGAGCAAAAGTGGGAGGCGAGGGAGCCGACATGCATTTCTTACATCAAAGATACATGGCTTGAACGCACAAAGAATAATTCGTCTTAGCATGGTCGAATGTGGTGAAGCATTACGGCACGACAACTACCAACCGTGTCGAAGGAGCACACTCTTTATTGAAGAGGCACCTAAAATCATCTTGGCAACTTCGTCTTGTTTGGCAAGCTATACATTTATCAGTAGACCGGACGGTGAATGAAATTAAGGCAATTTGAGATGAGTTTGAATATAGTCAAGCATGAGCATAGAAAGGAAGTCTTAGATGCTTTAATGCGGTGGTATCTCACAAGGCGTTGGCCTTAATAGTTGATGAGATTGAAAGATCAAAGTTTGTCGGACTTGATCCCGAGGTTTACGGGTGTATACATCGACATACACTGGGCCTCCCTTGTGCACATCAGATTAATGAATATCGTTGTGAATCTATTCCTATTCCAGTTGAAGCAGTCGATCAACGTTGGAGGCAGTTGTCTATGATGCCTGTGGTGAAGACGGACGATGTTTCTCTTTGCCACAACTAAAACTTCTCCACACAAGGTGGTTAGCCCCAGTAGCGGCAGAGCAGCAGTCCGTTGATCTTAAAATGCAAGAAATTGCATGTCCGGTCACTACTACAATGCATGAGCCGACCGTTGTTTCCAATCCTAAAGGCAGGCCTCACACAAGATTGACTAGTTCACAGAAGAGAAGGCTGGAGTCAACTAGGAGAGATCCATCGCACTTTGAGCATGTTGAACGAAGCTTACAGCAACCTTCGCCTGCACGGAAGGGCAAGCTTGTCGTTCGTCGAAAAATGAAGAAAATGGATCTCCCAAGAAAAGATACAGTTGCAAGCCAAACAACGAGTTTGTATATTGACAAATTTTAACCTGCGCTTCGAAGTTACATTTGGTCTATTATCGATGTCCCCGGTGATGGCCATTGCGGATTTCATGCCCTTGCAATGCATCTTGGTTATGATGACAATGACAGATGGAGACGGGTGAGACAGGAGATGTACGAGGAGTTAGAGACTCGTCTTCCATTCTACTCCCGCATCCTAAGCAAGAAGAAACGGTTGCAAGTTTGTTGTTAAGTATCCCTTGCACCGATAGTGTTACCGGGACAGACCACTATGTCAGTCCCGTCTGCCGGCTTTATTTGCTAATAGGTACATGATACCTGTTGTAATTATCTCGCCGGATATTAACAATACATTCTTTCCGATGTGCGCTCCTCCGACGGACCACGGAGTGTCTAACCTATGTACTATAGGTCTGATCGGGGATCACTTCGTTGTACTAAAGATGATCGCTCATTCTCGATTCCTCCACCTTCAACAGTTTGGTAAAAGAGCACCGGTCGAAGCCATCGCTTGGACCACACCTTTCGTTGAGCAGATCAACCATTGTAAGAGATTGTTGAAGATTGAGGAGCCAAGAGACTTACCTGCTGACCACTACGACATCGAAATCGACTAAGTATAGGTATATTTACAGTCTAACATTTTGTATATGGAGGACCACTTTTGTATTTTGCCTACCTGTGTTATATGTGCCTACCTGTGTATATGTGTCTGCCTGTGTTATATGTGTTTACCTGTGTCTACCTGTGTTATATGTACCTACCTGTGTCTTATATGTGTAATTTATGTGTTACAGTCCTATCTATGAATCTCTGTGTGTAATTTATGTGTGAACCAAATTCACACAGAGTTTCAGTATCAGGACTGCCACACCCTTGGCAGTCCTACACTGAAGTAGGACTGCCAGAGTGCTGGCAGTCATACTCAAAACTTGCTGGATAGGACTACCAGCACTCTGGCAGTCCCACTTCAGTGTAGGACTGCCAAGGGTGTGGCAGTCATATCTAAAAATCTCTGTGATGAATTTATGTGTGAATCAAATTTATACAGAGATTCATAGATAGGACTGCCACACCCTTGGCAGTCCTACACTGAAGTAGGACTGCCAGGGTGCTGGCAGTCCTACTCAAAACTTGCTGTAACAGCAAGTTTTGAGTAGGACTGCCAGCACCCTGGCAGTCCTACTTCAGTGTAGGACTGCCAAGGGTGTGGCAGTCCTATCTAAAAATCTCTGTGATGAATTTATGTGTGAACCAAATTCACACAAAGATTCATAGATAGGACTGCCACACCCTTGGCAATCCTACACTGAAGTAGGACTGCCAGGGTGCTGGCAGTCCTACTCAAAACTTGCTGTAACAGCAAGTTTTGAGTAGGACTGCCAGCACCTTGGCAGTGTAGGACTGCCAAAGGTGTGGCAGTCCTATCTAAAAATCTCTGTGATGAATTTATGTGTGAACCAAATTCACACAGAGATTCATGGAGAGGACTGCCACACCATTGGCAGTCCTACACTGAAGTAGGACTGCCAGCACTCTGGCAGTCCTACTTCAGTGTAGGACTGCCAAGGGTGTGGCAGTCCTGATACTGAAACTCTGTGTGAATTTGGTTCACACATAAATTACATCACAATGATTCATAGATAGGACTGTCACACCCATGGCAGTCCTACACTGAAGTAGGACTGCCAGGATGCTGGCAGTCCTATCCAAAACTTGCTGTCACAGCAAGTTTTTGGTATGACTGCCAGCATCCTGGCAGTCCTACTTCAGTGTAGGACTGCCAAGGGTGTGGCAGTCCTGATACTAAAACTCTGTGTGATGATTTCTTTGTGGGACTCAACACACAAAGTTATAATTCTTCACTCATCACAAATTACCACAGAGTCAAATTGCCACAGAGTTCAAATTGCCACACATAGTTAAAATCATCACAACCACAGAGTCAAATTGCCACAGAGTTCAAATTGTCACACAGAGTTGAAATCATCACAACAATAATTCATCACAACTACTTAGTCCCAAACATTCCACATCCAATTAAGTTTCAAAAAAGCAAAATATCCACAATAATTATCAAATGTACGTTACTAATCCACAGCCAACTAAAGTTTGAATCATAAAAAATATCGAAATCCATCTACATATCATGCCAGGCCTTGGAACGAGACTCCCTATTGTTCATGAAGGGGAAGTCGACCACGTCGTCGATGCGCTCAAGCTCGTTGGCGACGGCGACACACTCCTCACTTTGGCAACCTCTCCGGAGTGTCTGCGCCAACTCCTTGACCCTTTGAGACTGAAAATGAAAGTATAAATGAATTAAGTCTACAAACATGAAATTCTCAGTCTTTTATAAATACGGAACTCACCATTCTCACCAACCCAGCATACAAGGCATTCTTGGAAGGAAGAGCTCCAACTGCTCCGACGGCCACGGGAC